>CAJNDT010005068.1:0-167500 GCA_905221615.1 Symbiodinium sp. CCMP2592
TGAAAGCACAACTCAGACTCTAGGCAAACCATGGCCGCGCCTTGCTCGGCCCGCCGCCAGGCCTCAGTCACGGAAAGAAAAGGGGACCGATGCATGGTCTCATGTCGTTGGAGCAAAGCTGTACGTGTGCAGTCGGTTGCTTCACATTTTCCCCCTCATTCCCCCGACGATTGTCATGCGTACTGCATTGTGTGCTCTGGCCAGACATGTGCTGCAGCTGTTGCCGGCAGCAGCGTAGAGGGACTGTGACTTTTATGGGTCTCGCTTATCAGGTTGTGGGATGCCTAGCCAGGCACTGAATTGAAACCATGCACATGACAAGCTTAGAGAAGACCTAGGGCCAAGCGAGATTTCTGCTTGTCCAACCTGCACACGAACTGAAAGAAACCGCTTAAATCAAAGACATGGGGAACATCGCTGTACATAGATGCTTCCTCCGTTGTCACGGCTGCAATTGCCGCAGCAGCATTGCTCTTCTGTGTGAGGTCTTGCTTCTTTTCAAGCCATGCTTCCAAGTCATTCACCACGATCCACTTGGAGCCGGCTGTTGAGGCACAGCGACGTAGGACATCACAAACAGCTACGGCAGATTCGGCCAAATCTGGACTGATCCATAGGAATCTCTTCGTGCGCAGGGGTGGCAAGAACTTCAACGCAGGACCTGTGTAATCTCCACCCAAAGCCCAAGCTGGGCTCATGACCCACGCACCCTGCATAGCAGCGGCCCATATAGCCGACGTAGGAACGCCATCGCTATGAACACCTGACAAATCCGTGAGGCAAATCTGCGCACTGCAAGGATCGGCAGCCCAAGTCCAACCCAGACCAATTGCCAAGTTGTCGACGGCAGGTGTTCTGTCTCTGTCCAACATGTACACGTGGCAGTCACGCATGTCCGCCACGCTCGGCACTTTGCCAGCAGTCATGTCCGACTGCAGTCGCTGCTCTTTGCGTTGCCGGGCACGACGATTCTTCTGTGTCGTGGCCTTGACCTCGGCAGCGTCATGAAGGAAGGTGAGATCCATCTCGTCTTCGAGTAGGGCTCCGGCAAACAGTGCCTCGAATTTCCTTTTTTTGCGCTTGTCTCGATTGAATTCTAGCTCCTTTTGGTGCGATTCCAGCCACGCATCACCGTCACAAACACTTGCGGACTCTGCGGGTGCATTTTTTTGCACCACTTCTGCCACATTCTTTCTGCGGGCCTTGATAAATTCTCTGTAGCACTCTCGATCCTCGGTCGCAGCTTTCGTAGGTTTGGCACGGCCTTGGTCTATGCGATCAAAAGCACCCTGGCGGCTAGAGCCAAAGTGCTGCTTCCAGAGATTGGCCACCACCTCCATCCTGGAACGGACATCGTCTTCTTTCAAAGCCAAGAAAGACATGCGCAGGCTTTCCTTCTGCGGGTGAAGGTGCCTGGCTGAGGCTGGAATCTTGGCGGCTGCTTGGGAGAAGGATCGCTCAAGGGCTGAGTCCGAAATGCACGTGCTGGCATAGCCGCAGAGGACCACGTTCAGATGCTGGCAGGGGTGTCGGGCGGCGGTCTCTCTTCTCTCCTGGCAAAATTCAGGTTTTATCCGGCGAAGACTTTTGCCTAGGGGGTTGGGGTGGGGGAAACCCTTCAACGATATGTTGCCTATCAAACTACACACTGACTAGGACAAACTTGACTTGACCCAACACTGCTCCTGGCTTTCGTCAATAGCCTTCTTCCATGCACAGATATTTGTGCAGCCAGACTTCACAGCATGCCAGCGAGCTCTCCCACGAAAGTCCATCCATTCCACTTTGAGGGCCGCAAAGTTACAATCGAAGGACTGAGCTAGGCGCTCCAAATCTGTGCAGGCATCTGGAGGGATATTCTCGCTGTCCGAGGAAGAGAGGGCATCCAGGGAAGGCCAGGGATCACACACGTTGAGCACACGCATCGCCGCCACGGCTTCGAACTCTGGAAATTCTGCCTTAACCGTCTCCTCTGCCAACGCAGCCCAGACTTGAAGCCTTCGCAGGCAAGCCTGCTGCAGCCGCACTGGACAAGCGGTTGGACCTCCCAGGGCTTTGACCTTGGAGTTGTAGGCCAGCACATGAGGCGACGACAACCATGTCAGCATGCACTGTGTGTGGCCTTTGATGGCCAGCACTCTGCCCTCATTAAAGAGTAGGCGGATGGAGTCCAGGAATTTTTTCACCTGAATGTTTGCACGGGCTGCATCCACAACGTTCTCGTCTTGGTCCATCCATCTAATGAGCTGTAGGGCCTCGTCCCCCGCGTCGGCTAAGAGGGCTGCTGTCAGCAACACCTCGCTGTCCATTGCATCCAGAAATGCCTCCGCGCAATGGGCTGCGTTTGTGCCAGCACGCTCCCCTACCATACGAGTAGCCACAGCCAGCACGGCTTCAAGATCCAGGACGAATCGGCTGAGAGGAGTCACCAATGATTCGTAACGATGCAAAGCCGAACGCAGATTCCGGAATGGAGTGGCCACAGCTCGTGTCATGGAGGCCTTGGACGCCTCAGAAAACCACTGTTTAAAGTCGAAGCTGTGCTCAATCAACTGAGTAACACTGCTTGACCCAGTGATCAGGGAAGTCATGACTGCATCAAGAAAGGGGTCGGCCCTCCAGGGGCGTTCCAGGACCCTTCTGGTCCCATGCGCACGGTCCCGCACAATCAACTTGTGGTTTGGGAACAGCGTCTCGCCCTCGGCCAAGTGCTGGCAATGGACTTCAAGCGGTGCTGCCGAGTCTTGAACAGCTGCCACCTCATTGCCGGCCGCGTCAATCGTGGTGGACAGCACACACTCACGAATGTGTTGAACCAGGGACTCGTCCACCTCCAGCTGCAGCTCCTCCCCCTTCATCCCAGGCCGAGCCAAACCCGGCGTCGCAAATTCCCGGATGACCCTCAGTGTCGCTGCGGTCAATCCGAGGGCGGTGCTGGAGTAGTCGCCCTTTAGTTGGCCCAAAACCCCGTTCGTGACTTGCAAGGTCTTGTCCACCGCCCGGAATCGAAGCAAGACACGCTTGTGTCTCTCGTCTCTCAACAAGCAGATAGACACAGCATTTCGCAAGGATTCCCTCCACTGCTCGCGCGTGGCTTCGACGATGCACCATTCGATCCTACTGGTTTTCTTCTCGGCCGACACACCTTCTACAAAACGGTCCGTGGTATCGCCCTGCAACTGTCTGAAGACTTGAAGAACGACTTCCGCCCCAGGCCATCGCACTGCAGCTGTTTCTTTGGTGGGAACCTCGTAGCCCAATAACTTGCACACGTTCCGCACATGCTCCGGTCCACTGCCATGCCTCGACAGCTTATTGGCAGCGGCAGCCTGCTGAGTCGTAAACTGTACTCCTTTGTCGCCAGAGCACACACTGCACCCAAGCAGCATGCGCTGAGGCTCCCCTTGAAACTCGTAGTTCAGCCACGACACGCCCAGCAGGTCCTGCGCCTTTGCTAGAGTCTCGGCAGGAGCTTCTTGTAGAGCCTCGAGCACTTCGGGGCTGATCAACTGGCACTTTTCTTGCAGGGATGGAAGGCGATGCCCGGCAGACTGGCACGCACAATCTGCTGTCTTGCAGCTGGTCACATGCTGCCTGACATCTTCCGGAGTGCCTTTGCAAGGCTGCCGCTTCCACTTTCCCCGGGCCATGTCGCCTACTACCGAAACTAGTTCGGAACTGCCAGAAAACGGACAACAGGAAATCTCGCTATGCCCTAGTATCCTAGCCCTAGCCAGTACAGACTAGGACAAGCCAAAGAAAACCACGGCTGCAGCATGGTGGCCACCCTTGCTTGATGGCAAAATCACAGAAGCGTCGAGGTCCACTACGCGATCCCAAAAGCACGGTCAAAATAGCATGCGCTTACAAGCACTGTCGCTGCTCTCGTGATGTGAAGAACGTGAGCGCAAGCCTCCGCCTGACGAAGACAGAAGCGAAAGCCTCTCAGTGCCGGGCTGTCCGGTCGCACTGCGCGGAACTCCGGTTCTGTTGCGAGGCGCACCTTCGTATTTGCAAAGCTGAGGCTAAGTCGACGCAGCAAGGGCCGCGCGAGGTATTGGACGAGTCACAACTACCTCACTTCTTTCAGGCTTGCCTACGTGCAGGCTACCCCTGGCTGGCAGTGCTGACCCTGCTGCAGACAATGCTGGCAGAAAGAGCAGACTGCGCTCGACAAATTCAAGTGTCATGGTTTCGGGACTTGGATTATAGCCTGGGCAAGCCTGCACAGATCAGGATTCAGAAAGTCAATCGCAAAACAGTTTGCAGAACGACCCCTCTGGCGAAAGACTTCGCCCATGCTTTGTTCGATTGGATGCATCATGAGCCTCTGAAAGGAGCTGGTCAGACGCAATGGCCGTACCAGGGACAAGACCTATCTCTCCGCGAGGTGTACCTCTTCCCAGGCATGGTGACTCGAGGCCGGAACCACGGCCAGCGTGACTGGAGGCGACCAGTCTCGGAGCGAGGCTACCTGAAGGCAATCTCTGTGGTGGCTATGCTGCTGGAGAGGGAACGTCGACTATCTAGCGGTGGCCATGTTATGGAAGGCGTGGACTTACGGAAGCTTGGCACTCACACCTTCAAAGCAAGTGGGATTACTCTCATGAGGGAGCTTGGGCATGCTCCTCAAGTCGTCTCGGCCATTGCCGCGACATCAATTGAGACCATTGACCGCTACTATGACAGACCTACGCCAAAACGGCAACGAAGGTGTGTCGAGGACTCCTTCGCCCAAGTCTTCTCCCATCCTACTGGAACATCGGCTGCAAGAACAGATTCCAAGCCCGCCTTGTCAGCCTCCGTGGCAGTGGACGGAAGAGTCCTGCCACCGAAGAGGGCAAAGTTCTGCTCTGAATGTGGGAAGAAACGCCTCTGCGAAGAACACCTTTACTGCCCTTTCTGCCGCAACACATATGACACTTGAGGAATATGGCTGGATCTATCGTCCAGCGGCTGCACACTCCTGTGCCGTCGTCTCACCCCGGGCACCCCGGCAGCCCAGCGAAGGAGAACCTCGAACTAGAGAGTCTAGTGAGCAGTACTGCAAGTACAATAATGAGTATGGACAGAATCACGGCACGAGGCTCTCAATGCTTCCTGATTTGGATCCCATAGCACGCACAGCTTGAATTTGCTAATGCAACACTGACTCCTGAACCACAGCTCTCGGCGTGAGAAACAGAGGACGCCTCGAGATTTTCATGCCGCAACCATGTGCAGGCAGGAACCCAAAGAAAACTGTTCGTATCGTCAAGTCCCCTGAATCTGTAGCACTTGGAGAACCCTACGAGGACACGGCGGCATCCGCTTGCCCGAAGCCGTTGTGTGGATAGCCTGAGTCACGCAGAGTACGCTAGAACGGAACGCAAGACATTGAGGCGTTTAGGGTTTAGGGTTTAGGGAGGTGGCTGTTGAATCTGATGCACAGAACCAGCTCAATGCACAATATCCATGGTCATCGTGTCAGCGTGCATGTGCTTAAACTGGCCCCCTCCCCCTGAGCCTGCCGAAGATAAAGAGAGTCGGCCACATCCGGAGTCCTGCGGAGAGGGTGAATGACATGGGTGTGCTACATGGAAGACTGACCGAGGCACGATGGAGCACAGCCGACCGGAGCGCAAGCTTGTTTTTTTTCCATGCGCCATGCTCACGGACGACATCTATGGGAAGAGCCCGCACAGCTAGCCCCATGGCGAATCTTGTAACTTCTGTAGTTGTTAGGATCATATTAAATCGTAGCCTAGCGGGCCTTCCTCTTGCGAGTGCCAGCGCTGGCAGCCTTGGCCTTGGCTTCGGCAGCTGCTGCATCGGCAGCTAAATTGGCAGCTCGTCGAGCCTCTCTCAGGCGAGCGGCCTCAGCCTCGACCTCCGGAGCCTCACATGTTGCGACGCCGTGACACCTATTCTATATAAACTACACTCTTAAAGAAAGGCCTCTAGAAACCGGAAGATAAATAGTGAGCAAAGGCTCGAAGACGTCATAGCCTGCCGTATGCCCGCTTTCTTTATGGTACCAAAACTTCTCGTTCGTCTGGTAGACGTGCCAGAGCTTCCATCCTGACGCTGCCATTACGTCTGCGCCCTCGACGTGCCAGGGGTTGATCTGAGATTGCAGGAAATGCTTTTGAAACCCTCGGTTCTCTGATTTCGCTACCGACCTAAGAAAACCAAGCGTAGTCTTGCCAAGTCTCCGAGTTCAGCAATGCTGGACGCTTCCAGGTCACTGTACGAGCTTCTTCATTATAGTAATATGGTCTCGCGCCAGCCAAGCACTGCTTCCAGCCATTCACCAGTGGGACATCCTCCTACAGAGCTAGGTCATTAACTGAGTGAAACGGAAGCCTTAAGGCCTTACAATGACCACTCCCGACAAGATTATAGTTCTTTACATAGATAACAAATTTGAAGGCCGGGATGCAGCAGAAGACTTGGGCACCAATTTGAACCATGTCTCCTGAGATGTTGCTTGCCTAACTTTTATAAGCGCCTTCGAGTAACAACAGCCTTACAACACATGCTGAACATCCGAGTTTCAGCCGGCGCATCTTCACATGTAGCATCCTCGGCAGGAGCCTGCGCGGCAGCGGAAGACCCAGAAGACGGCCCGGGCTCAGCAGGAGCGGGCTCTGCACCGCATTTCAGCTGCTGTTCCAGCTGCTGCCTCTGCTCTGAGAGCACCTGCACACAGGCATGTAGGCAGCTCGACAAACCCAGGCCAACCCTGAAGCCCTGTATGGGATTGGAACAGGGGATGACCAATGACCGCCAACAAACCCCCGATCCCTCAACACCCTGAACTGGCCTCGGTCATGGTCTGCACCGTGAGCTCCTGCGCTGCGGCATCCACAAGCCTGCTGCACGATGCCTCCAGCATCTCCTCCTGCTGCCTCTGCTCCATGAGCACCTGCACGCAGGCATGTAGGCAGCTCGACAAACCGTAGATAGCCAGGCCAACCCTGAAGCCCTGTATGGGATTGGAACAGGGGATGACCAATGACCGCCAACAAACCCCCGATCCCTCAACACCCTGAACTGGCCTCGGTCATGGTCTGCACGCAGAGCTCCTGCGCTGCAGCATCCAGGAGCCTGCTGCACGATGCCTCCAGCATCTCCTCCGAGAAAGCGCCAGCTGCGGATGGTGCCACCTGTGCAACCCGTTTCTGGGAAGAATGAAGCTTCAGCTTAAAGTCCATAATTAGCAGATATGGAGGGTTTGCTTGAATGGCTCAGGATGTAACTTTTCCAATCGAAGCTTTGAGCTGCCTGAGGTCTCGGAGGCACCACTGCTCCAGCTCCGGAAGGCCGCTGAACCTCACTACATTCAGGGGGAGGATTTTGGCTGAAAAACCCTGAACCGAAGCGGCCTGTCTTGGCTCTCGTGGTGCCAGGCCAGCTGCCTGCCAACCGCCGCGATGGCCACCGTGGGCCAATTGCCGCCACGTGCGCCAGTCCATCGCACGACGCAGGGCGAGAACGGACAGTAAGGGATCTTATTGTTACGCTTGTGAGGCTGCGACACCTACTTCTGATAGTGATGGCTGTGATCACATTCGGGGCATGTCAAGTCGGAATGTGTTTCAGGCATTCGGGTTAAATCGGAGTCATCTTGCTGGGCAGGGTCACGGAGTTGAAGAAGCCGTTTCGCGAAATCGTCGTCTATGACACAGTGCTTTGGCCGCGTAGAGGCTTTCGATTTACTTGAGAGATTCGGGGGTTCAGGGTTGGAGGTTCAACACTGTTTCTTTTGCAAGGGGACTGTGCGTTATAATGACGAATGCAAGCACAGAAGGATTTTAAGGCTCCTGAAGTGGGTACGGTGCACAGGGTCCATCGGCTGTCAGTGAGAGCAGAGTTCTGCCCTTCGATGGTCAGCATAATTTAGGGTTTAGGGTTTAGGATCTTCAGGGTCCTAGGTTTTAGGTTGAGGGTTTGCTGGTGTTGGGCTCGGGTTGGCGGGGCTTGGGGATTCGTTTGCAGGGATGCAGGGATACAAGGTTTTTGGGAATTTCGGGTTTGGGGATACTGGGATGGACAAGCCGTACAATCACTTGGACTGGGGTAGGCAAACAAGGGGCCAAAGACCAACACTACCGTGGGGGTTCCTTACTATGGTTATAGTATAACATACCCCAAAAACCTTACTCTCACCATTTAAGGCCCCTCGGTCCTCCATCGATCGTTGAAGTTGTAGCCACTTGTCTGGCCTCGGCCACGCATAGCTTCTTCTAGACGGGCTTATGCACCGTCGCCAGATGCGGTGATTCCGGACTCCTAAAGTACATAAACCCTAAGTGGATTCCCCAGCTGTAGCGAATTGACAACGTAGGGATTGGGTATGTCCAACTTGCAGAAATCGAAGTTGCTAGATACCTGAGACGGACGCCCATTCCTAAGAACAAACGTGTGTCCCGCACCTGAATAGCTCCCAGAAGAAAAAAAAACCCAAGCCAGGAAAACCCTGACACAGGATCGGAGAGGGAATTTCTGGGGAGAGGACGCCCAGAGTGAGCGCCGTGTTGCGATTCCCTCCTGGACCTGGTGAGGAGTTTAGGGTCTTTCAGGTGGTTTTCGGGCGCAGGACAGGGTTGAGGTAGGGGTTTAGGGATTTACAGTTTAGGGTTTTGGATTTGGGATATATTATATGGCGACACCAGGGTTTGCCTGCAGGTCCAAGGACCGATCACCCGAAACCCAAATTCCTGGTCTGACCTGAACCCTAGAAAAATCCAGAAGCCTTAGAAGCATTCCCCTAATCATTACCTAATCCCTCAGCCCCGATATCCCAATTCCCACAGCCTTAGGGTTTGGGGTTTATAAAGTATTAGGGCATGTAGGCCAGCCCCCAAAGCTATTGGAACCCTATCCGCCGACTAAGGCGCAACCGTATCGCCCACTAAGGCGCACCCCTATCCTACCTATCGCCGACTAAGGCGCAACCCTATCCTATCGCCGACTAAGGCGCAACCCTATCCTATACCGCCGACTAAGGCGCAACCCTATCCTACCGCCGACTAAGGCGCAACCCTATCGCCGACTAAAGCTAAGGCGCAACCGTATCCTATCGCCGACTAAGGCGCAACCCTATCGCCAACTAAGGCGCAACCCTAGCCCTATGACCTCTTCAGTAAGTTCTAAGACTACAAGACTAGAAGCCGGGCTATCTGACGCGTGGCCTGAGGGCCCCCGCCAAGGATGAGATCGACCGTGGCCAACGCCGCACATAAGACGCAGGGAGGGCAATGAAGTCTGAATCCAAGGTTTCAAAAAATGGGTCATTCTATAATATTTAATAAGATGTACCTTTGGGGACCAAGAGGAGTAGTGGTAGCGGTACAATTGCTCGTGGTAGTATAGTGGAACATATTTACTGTACTCGGCCTCAGCAAATGCTTTACTGAACTCTAGTACTTTACTTGACTCTTGACTCCAGATGAAGGAAGCGGGATCAGAGGTTGTTTACCAGCATTTACGAATACTTTAATTTTGCTCCGACGGAGAATACTCTATTTTGGACTACTCACAGATGTTCATGTTACTCGGCATTTACGAATACTTCAAATACCTTACTCGGGTTTAAATACTGTCGTTTTCTACGGAGCAGACTTTCCGGCAAAGTCTTGTTTCCTGGCTGCGGGACGCGGCTCAGGGGCAGGTTCCGGTTCCGGGTTCTGGAATACCGGGGGGTTTCCGAACCCTGGAATACCTGGTTTTTATATGCACCACCGGGAATACCTCCGAACCTTCTGAATCCCCTTGTTTTCTATGACACATATGATACGCCCTTTATATGATACATATGATACGATGCTGATTTAACACAGTCCCTTGATCTTGACAATGCAACAATGCCGAATGGCATTGGCTCAAGACTGAATGAACGCAACAATGCCGAATGGCATTGGCTCAAGACTGGATTCGGCATTGGCTCAAGACTGGACGACTGAGTGTGTGACTGGGGAAAGTGATTGATCTCCGGTAGGTTGCTCTCTACCTGTCTAAATTGTACACTACCTGTCTAAATTGTACACTGGAATTTTCCTTCCCGCGGCCCTTCCCGCGGCGGTTCCCGTGGACGTTCCCGTGGACGTTCCCGTGGAGGCTCCCGGGTAAGTTCCCGCGGGGTGTCCGCTGTCGCGTGCAGCTTCGGCTTTTCCCCCGTACACTCCTCCCTCACACGCACGGCGCTTTCAGTTTACCTCTATTCCAGGTCCCTCGGGGGGCCGGAAGCCGGATGCTTTGTCGCCGCCGAAGTTAAACAAGTTAAACGACAACTTGCAACAGAGACCGAAGCAAGTAGGGGTTCAGGGTATATTATACTATAGTAAGTATAAATGTTTTGGGGTCTATTAGAGACCAAAAGTGTGTGTGTGTGTGTGTATATATGTGTGTATATATATATATATATAGGAACTACAAGGGCTGTCTAAGGTGTTGGCTAGGGGGCCTGTTGCCACTTCGGCCAGCACTTGGCAAGGATGAGAGCTTAATTTTCAGTTCAGGGTACAGGATGGCGGTCTCCACATGTCTCCACTCGCACAAGCGCAGGCACGGATTCATGAGGTCGAGCTTGGCGGTTTTTTGACACCCACACTCGGACAAGCCTGGCAAGGTCTGCAGTAAGAGGTTCGCGGTTTCGACGCTCACACTCGCACAAGGCAGGCAAGGCTGCATAGGGTTCACAGCCAGGCAGAGTCGGGCGAGGATCCAAGCATGACGACGACGAGCACTAGCCAAGCTCACCAGCTCATTGACCCAGAGCTTTGGGTTTAAGGCTACCTACTTGTCGGGTATCATGGGGAACTAAAGGTTAACCTTTTTGGTCATATAGGGCTTTATAGGGCTTATATAGGGGCTATACTACCCAAAAAAGGTTCAAAATTACCTACTCTACTACCGTGGCTGGTTTACGGGCTCTGGCCACCTCTGGCATGTGGAGGACTACAGGTTCAGCTGCCGTGCAGTGCACAAACAAAGGCTTCATTGCAGACACCAGATTTCGTAGTAGTTGGACCACTAATGTTCGTTGCCGCCCAAACGGGCACCTTGATGTTCACCTTCTCCAGGACTGCATCCGCCTTGCGCTCCTCAGTGGACACCAACTTGGGGTGCACCATGCTAGGAATCTGGAAGCGTAGGGATCACCCACATTCCTGTCTATGTCTATTTTCGGAACAGTAAGAACATCAACTGTGCATGACAGCACGTAAACCAATGGATGGACAGTTTGGGCAATGAAGCCATCGACCTCAAGCCGGCGGCGCCGACAAACATGCAGATAGAAGAAGCATACATGTCACCTTGGCAACGAGTGTAACGGCATTGGAACGATAAGGCAGTCGGAGTCTTATTCCGTTGTGGTAGTAGTCTTAATACCACTTCTTCTACTACTGCCTTATAAGTAGCCAGTGGCAAAAGTAGCAAGTGAGCTGGCGGCAGAAGTATGAGCAGGAGTAGGGGTAGCAGTAGCCGGAGCAGCAGCAGTGATAGCAGTCGCCGTTGGAACTGTAGCTGCATCGGTAGTTGTAGACTTTGTGGTTTGTCTACGCTCGTAGCGGTAGTGGTGCTGCTAGCTGTAATAGTAAGAGCACCGGAACATCGGCATCGTAGGAGTTAACCGCTATTAGGACTAAACATGTATCCTCAAATCGTGTAGGTAGTCGTCGCTTTCGTTCGTTGTTGCTCATGCTGTTGTCTCTGCTGCCGTTCGTTCTGTTGCAATTGTTCAGGGTCCGAGCTGCTAAAGCCGATTGCACAGTCTCAGCATCTTCCGCCTGAGCCAGCCTGTTGCGCAAGGCTGCAAAAGCCACGACGATGACGACGACTCCTGTCCTACTAGTACTTTGAACCAAGGCCGGATCCTGTGCCCCTACTCTTCCTACTCCTGCTGCTGCTGCTGCTACTGCTACTGCTACTGTTACCGTTGCTGCTACTTCTGCTTCTGCTTCTGCTGACCATGACCATGTGTGTACTCACGAAGCAGCAATATGCTGTGTGCCATACGGCACCGGGCAGAATGCCTGCTCTACCCATTCCGCCCCGACGACGACGACGACGACTACTACTACTACTACTCCTACTGCTACTGCTACACAGAAGATCAGGTCACGTTGTCAAAAATCATATGCAGGTACAGCTTGATGCAACCATACGTGTTCCAGTACTTCATGGGCCTACTTTTGAGGTTCGACATGAGACTTACAGCTTGTGTGCCTTCATTGAACATCATGGCAATACACCAGCAGCGGGTCACTATAATGCCACACTGGTGCAGGATGCATTTTGGAGTTGTGACGACAATCGAGCGGCACGTCGAAGAGCTGCTATGACGGGTTCACAACGTAAATCCTGCTATGCTCTGTTCTACTGTTGCCAGAAAGCTTTACCACCTTCTGTGCATTAGCAGCTGGACGGCACGCATGCTCATTTGTTCTTCGGAACGGTGCGTGCCGATTTTCGTAGATTGGAGATGGCCAAATGGTCATGAACACAAGTTCCGGGCGACCGATGGTAGCCTGCTCATACCCGACGCTGGGCGGATGGATCTCTTTCTCTGCCTGCAAAGCTCAAAAGCTGCTACTGCTACTGCTATACTGCTACGGC
This sequence comes from Symbiodinium sp. CCMP2592, assembly GCA_905221615.1. Lineage (NCBI taxonomy): Eukaryota > Dinophyceae > Suessiales > Symbiodiniaceae > Symbiodinium > Symbiodinium sp. CCMP2592. The sequence goes on from CAJNDT010005068.1 coordinate 12,604, forward strand.
TACGGCTACTGCTACTACAACTACTACGACGGAGACGGCGACCACGACTACTTCATTATCTCCTCAAACAGCACTAACCACGAATTGAAAAATGTTTTGGCTACGGAACTACGACTCAAACCAAGCAAGCATGCGAGTCGCTGCCTGCAGGACTTCCGCCGCACTCCTGCCGCGGCCGCCAGCACGACAAGGCCAGCACTGTGCCGTCTGAGTGGAGTTGACGCGGAGAGGATCCCTGATCCGAGCAACATGTACGATTATCATGATTTGCCTGACTGCAGCCGTAGTGGTGTGCGATGTATGCATTACCAGTGGCAATGAAGCTGAAGGTACTTCTGTGACCACTGTAAATCGCAACTGCTACAGGTACCAGCGTGCTGCATTCTCTCGTTAAGTCCTATAATATATGCTATCCGGGCGATGACTACTTCTGCTGCTGCATATCCTTAAACTCAAATCCGCTAACCCCCAGAGCGTGAAGCCTCTAAACTCTTCAACCCTACAAACATCTCCACAAAGCCTCAGTTTCCCTGTTAAGCTCTTGTGCCGTAAAACCCTGAACATCTTCAAACCCTAAACCTGGCGCTCCAAATCGCCCAAAGTAGGTAGACGTATGGACTTTAGACCCCAAAGTAGGTACTACCCAGAGACTCCAATATCCCAGACTCCAATATCTCTTATCCCTTAATGAAGGAATATACCTTATGTCATATTGGTGATACTACTATAACTTAAGGTATATTCCTTAATTAAGGGATATTGGAATCTCTGGGTACTTGCATACTTGGAGTTTTGGGGTAAACAAACGAAAACCATGCCTCAATAACTACAATATCGGTATATTATAGTATATATACTCATAACAAGGAGCCCCCAAAGTGGGAGTTTCCGAAATAGGGGACCCTAATACAGCACCCTAACTCGTAGTGTCCTTATTATAAGGACCCCCCAAATAAGGTACCCCTAATTTTTGGAAAGCCCCAAAATCCTGTTCTAACTGCAATAGGGTTTGGAGGTATATTACAGTATAATCATAAAAAGGAACCCCCAAAATCCTGCTAAAAAAAATCAAAAAAACAGAGAGCCTCGGCTTCGCCGTTGGCTCGGGCTCGGTGGGTGCAAAGAGGCTCTCGCAGCGAGGCCATGGAGGCTCAGGCACATCTGGATGATGCTAAGGGGGTTTAAGGTTTATAGGGTGTAGGGCTTTTAAAGCGTTTAGGGTTATATAAGGTTTTTAGAGGGTTTAGGGTTTAGGGTTTTTAGAGGGTTTAGGGTTTAGATGGTTTAGGATTTTTAGAGGAGTCCTTGGGTTTGGGGGTTAAGGGTGCTTAGACGGTTCCCTGAGCATTCCTTCAAGGATTCTATGGCGATTCGGGTTTGGGATGACGGGATTCGGGGTGCAGAGGGTTTCATCGAGGACGGCTATCGTTAAGGGTTCCTTTGCTGGTTCTGAGAGGGATTTGTCGGCTCCCGCATGGCAGGTCCGAAGACCCGCTTGGCCACGTTGGACAGCTCACACGCTGGCTTTTAGGAGAACTGTGCTTCCAAGGGGTTCGGGTAGGGTTTAGGGTTTAGGGGTTTTACGCTCTCGCAACTCGGACAAGCCAGACGAGGTTCTCGGTGCGCGTCGGTACTACTGTCAGCTTCGCTCAAGCCTTCGCCAGAAAACAACACAACACCAAGGTAATGCCACGCAGCACAGGCTCAGAGCTCCACCGACCGAAAAGGTTCCCTACCAGGTGCATACCAGCAGGGGAAAGATCAAGGTACATGGCTACTTCCCACAGTTCACTACTAAACAGGCACCCAGTGGTCAACAACAGCGCAACAAACAAGTTAAGGCCACTTATGATACCAGGTGCCTCGGCGCGGCGGTGCTTTGACCACCCTTGTTACGACAATCCCTCCCCAAGAAACCCCAAATAACCAACAAATCCATACATACTTCTTACCGTGCCAACAAGCAAACTTGCAACCTCCTTCACTTCTTACCGTGCCAACAAGCAAACTTGCAACCTCCTTCACTCTATTGTGCCAACAAGCAAACTTGCAACCTTGTGCACTTCTGCCGCTGACGGGATAATCGCAACAATAAGATCCCAGCTCTGCAAGGAGCGGAAGCCCAGACGCATGCAGCGCATCAATTGCCGGTGAAAAAGCAAGTGCAGTGCGTATTCCGGCGGCGCACTCACTGTCTGCTCTGGATTGTAAATAGTTCATGAAGGCAACCGCAAACTTGCAGAGCATGACCAATGGTGTAATGTGAAAGCAACGAAGTCAGGCAAAACTAGAGCAGCCAAGGCAACATCATCCGACAAGTATGTCGTGAGAGCGACGCTCGAAACAATATTGTCCAACTAACAATGAAAAAGCCAACACAGCGGCATCCAGCAAAGCAGTCCAAGCAATATCGCCCAAAGACGAAAAGCGATGCTTCTCCGAAGGACACTGCCGATGTTGTGTACACAGCAGACTCACGAACAAGTATGCAGGCTAGAAACGCATATGTGACATGTGTTGGGCGCGTGCTGGCCTGAAAGGCATCAAGACTGCTGGGCTTCCCACATTGACATGCCCTCGCAAGTTTTTGATTTAAGTGGCGGCATGCGGTGCTCCGCAAAAGTAGTTTCAACAAGCAAGAGTGGAAAAGGTTTTTGGCCATTACGATGGAAAGACCGAAACCAACAGGAATCATATGTGCCAGCCCGTTCAAAACACATCGGATGTGCGTTCACGCAAGTCCTCAATCGCAAGTCCTTTGGCGGAAGTCCTCAGGCTGTCAGGCATCTTGAGCCTGTATTGATGGAGCCAGTGGCCGTTCAAGAGGAGCACGCCTCCTTTGTCTTGATGACCCAGCCTCATTTCTCTTGATTGTTGCTTGGTGCAGCCTGGGCCTGCTTTTTGAATTCCCGCCATTCTGACAGCATCTCCTCGAAGACGGAGTTGGAGAGCACAATCAGGTCATCGGATAGACCGTGCTGCAGAGCCACTGCGTCATCTAGGTGCAGCGGTGCGACATAAATAACCTGCGGGTCGGGTTTTAGGGTCTAGGGGTTTAGGGTTGAGGGTTTGGGGTTTAGGGTTCATTTTAGGATTCCGGTCTGTGGACCTTACGGGATGTAGAGTTTGGGCAAGTGTAGGGCTTTCGGGTTTGGCTCTCAGGGCTTGGGACTCCTTCATGTATCAATGACTACAAGTATGACTACGACTATGAGACCTGCTGTTTATGTGCAGGACTTTTCAGCACTCTAAGCATGATAACATGGTACCCATTACTGTTATTGTGAAAGCGCAGTAGTATCAGGGTAGCAGCAGCCGGAGGAGCAGGAGTACGGAGAAGGAGTCCCTGGCTGCACATTGACAAATTGCGTTGGCTACAACAACACTACGTCATTGCTGGTCCACGGACCCTGTCGGAGTCAAAGTGCGTCCCATTTCCCATGTCTTGTCGGTTTTGGGTTGGTATGTAACTTCACGCGTTTGCTTGATGTGGAAGTGAACAGCATGGAGGTCCCGAGAGGGGTAAGCAGTAGGTATTCCGGGTGGCTACCTTTGTCTTGCCTCTCCGCCCAGAAACTACCTGCATGCCAGAATTTCAGCTGCAAACCGCAGTCGCTCCATCAGATTTTGCGGAGGTGCAGGTCGCACGCCAATAGGTTTGTTGTGGTCTTGCAGTGTGAGACGCTGTCCTTGAATTAAGGTATCTTCCTAGGTCTGATGAACAAGTCGCGTGTTTCTAGAGGTGCCGCTTGCTTTCATTACAGCGCTTTCAATGCTGGAGTATATCTCATTTCTCTGAGACCCGAAACACCCCAGCCCGGCAAAGTGGAGAATAACCTGACAACCCTGCCCCAAAGGGGAGCTGACTTATCGACAGGAGATGTAGTTTGATAGCCAAATTGATCGTTGAATACGATTCAGGTGTGGGATATTGTAGAGTCACAGAGTTCACCGTTTGCAGCACCTACTTGGCACCACGTGGAGCCCCAATTAGATCGCCTGCCGCTGACACATGAATTGAAAGGGGTGCTGGCCTCTACCTCCCGTGCTTGTGCTGAGACTGACTAAGACCATGACCAATGCGGCTAGAACTGTTCCTGGGCTTACTTCGTTTACCCAAACTTTCGTCTCAGAAGTGTACAATAAGTGTCAAACTTGTCCAGCCCACGCTAGGAGAAACTGACACTATCACCATGATACTTGATGTCGTCATGGAGCGATTTTTAGCCAGCCTTCAAACGATGGCTCTGACTTTGGGCTTCACTTCTTCCGCGGGAGCCGGCGCGAGCGGCGTGCCAGCTGGCTTGGGCGGCCCGGAATGACACAGAGCCTGAAGCAAGGTGGGATGCAGCGTCCAGACAGAACGCAGAGAGAGCCCACACTGCCTAATAGCGAACAACTGCAGTAGGGCGACTTCGGAATGCAGAAGGCTTTCCATAGGTCGTATCTGCACTAAGATTTTGCGGTATGCAATGACAAGTACTTCGGGATGAAACAGACTGATGGTAAAGTACGAACACTGCAAGTGAGCAAGTGACACCTTCCAGAAAACAAAGACACAGAAGCAACTCTGAACATATATAGGGAGCATGAATCGCTACACAAGCAAACTCACGATGGGACGAAATCGGAGACAAGAATGCGCGAGGGACAGCAAGACCAAGAATAGCAGGCATCTGTCGCGGGAATTGCGGCCGAGGGTCATGGCTTGCCGTCAGTGTGCCAAGAATGCCCAGAAGCACCAACAAGGCTTGGCCAAAGACGACGAAAATCAGCGTTAAGGAACCTCATGTAGCTCAGGAGTCGGTCGTGGACTTTTCCATGCCCGGAAGTATGCTGTCCGGACTGGAGCCTGCAACCGATTTTGTTTCGTAAAACTTCTCCATGTCTTCTGAAGGACCCAAAACCTCAAATTTTGGGAAAATGGGCGCTAAACCCAAAACCCCAAAGCCAAAATTTTGGGAAGATGGGCCCTAAACCCAAAACCCCAGACCCTAAATTTTGGGAAAAAGGCAAAACCCTAAATTTTGGGAAGATGGGGCCCCCTTAGCTGTTTTTGAAGGCGCGCCTGGCAGTTTCGGGTCTCGGGTTGTCTTTTTAAGGCTCTGGGGTTTCATTGCTTGCAGTGAGCGGTTAAGGCTTAAGGGGTTCAGGGATTTTGTTTTTTGAACGGCCCTTTTCCTCCTCGCAGTTGAGTCCGGGGTTTAGGGTTTAGGGTTTAGGGGTTTAGGGTTTACGCTCTCACAACTCGGACACAGCCAGGCGAGGTTCTTACGTGCACAGTCGGCGTGACACATTACATCAACGGTTTCTCTCTTGGGGTTTAGGGTTTAGGGCAAATCGACAAAGCAAACCAACATTGCAGCTTTGACGCTCTCCCCGCAACCAACTGCTGACGGACTTGCCAAAGAGGTTAGGGAGGCATTATGCTTCGATAAGCACTGCTTGCTGTGTAGCTCAAGGTGCTGATCCCAACCCGCAATCACGAATGAACATCTTCGGTAGGGGGTGTTCTAGAACCTGGCCACTACCTTGCAAAGCGTGCCTAATATAGGTGCCTTAATAATTAGAATAGGGTTTTGGGGCCCATTAAGCGAAATTAATAAAAAGGAACCCCCAAAATAGTATAGTATTGGTAATTATTGAGGCCCCTATATTACTCACTGTCAAGGTGCCAGCGTACAAAAGAGCAAGCCGATGCGATGCTGTGATCTCCGTACCAAACACAACCTCAGTCTGAGGTTACTAGGGATCTATAAGGGCTCCTTGAAAGGAATCTATAAGGGCTCCTTTAAAGGGATCTATAAGGGCTCCTTCAAAGGGCTTTCGGCTTGATTTTGCGTTGTTTTGTGGTTCTGTTTTGTGTCAAAGGGCCCCGTTCCTCTTGAAAGTTACGAAGCTCGACGGCACTGGACTTCCGGGGCTCAGAACCAAGTGCTCAGCTTCGCCCCCAACTTGTCTGTGCTTTCTCAGGCGTCCAATCGTTCAAGAATACATAGTCCAGTGCTATACAGCAGAACCTGGATCCGGCTTGGTTTGTGGAGGATTCAGGTTGCCAATGCACAGCTTTTCGGTACTTCCTGTGAGTTTATGACAAGAGATCTGCACGCTTAAAGCTTGAAGCCAATCTGTAGCTTGCCTTCGTTCTCGTCAGGCTAGTAACGAAAGATGACTGAATTCATTTGTTGAGTAATCGAATTTGGCAAACTACTACGCCGTGAACAGGTGTCGTCCCAGACACACATCATGCCAGAACGTCCGAGCAGGCTGTCCCTTGAATTGCCACTGCAGATGGGTTAGTAACAGCCTGGAGGCAGGTTTCCATTGTGGGTCGAAGCCCCCACGTGCAATGTAAGCGGCCTGAGCTGACCGCTGTTCGAAAGCACTGGCACTGTCAGCTTTGATCCGCAACTTCTTGATCAGGTTTCGCAATGCAGGGGCGTAGACGGCTTGAAGAACGAATGCAACGGTTGATGATATAAATCCTGCATGACCCAACATAAGGAATATGCCATAATTCCCATAGTTTGGGGTCACTAAGGTAATGCAGGATTTATATCATCAACCGAAGCTCGTGACAGAGAAACTTCGTCTTAGGCTTTGGTTTCTCTCTGAATGCATCTTCATCCTGCAAGGTCACACGGCTTTATCTTCAAGGGCATGCGCTGAGAAACGGACCAGAGTGATGCTAAGACCACACACATGCTTTTCGTGCAATGAAGATGTGTACATCTAGAATCTAGAATCTAGAAACCGAACAGGTCCAAGACCGCAGCGTCTAGAGCGTGAACCTGAAGAACCCGTCGGCGGCCTATCGCAGCCCTCATTCTGCAGAAGAAATGGACTTAACGCATACCAGCATTTCGCAGGAAAAAGCTGCTCATTCGGAACACCAAAATCTTCTTCTAGAACTTCATAGCCCCGGCACCCAGAAGCATACTAATAGCACGATCGCCAGCAGCCAGGAGGTGTGGCGGTAGACCGCGATGGCAAACATCACAGATCCTCAGAAGCTTCATCACAGATTCGCCGGCATTCTGAGTGGCTCTGCGCATTTGTCGTGCGATCCAACGATGTCTGCACGATTGCATACGGCTCGTTTAGGTAGCGTTCTTCTCACCAGGTCGCATGCTGAAATCCTGGACTGACATGGGGCAGAACTGCAGGAATTTGAGAATCGCTTAAAATTCACGGCTTAGCTTCTACTACTCATGCACGATCATGATGATGTAGTGCCGAAATGCCATAAGGTATATTCCTTAGTTAAGGGATCCTCCGGTTTTGGAGACTGGGAGCTGGCAGCTTTCGGTTTTCCATCAATATAAGGGCCTAAATGATTTTATAATAACATTTTGGGGTTCATTATACTATAATAATACAATTATAACAATAAGGAAACCACCAAAAAATAGTATAGGCAACTTTTAAGGCCCCTATACTCTGCCCGGGGGAACTAAACGTGAACCGTTGGCATTATGCAGGGGTTGTAAGCTCTACTAGCCCCCAAAAAGTACTCACTCTACTACAAAAACAACCTCTCAGGAAGGCTCACAACTTTCCCTTGCCATCCCGTCCGCCTATCATCAGGTAGTTTGCCTGGAAGTAGGCAATGTTTCCTGCCAGCAGGTCCGCGAGAGTGTCACTGTCAGACGAAAGATATCAATCCTAATTTGTCCATTGCCGAGTGGGAGAGGAACTGTTTAAAGCAACACTTCAAGACCACAAACGAATGATGACAAGAAACCCGTGATAATTACTGTTCTCGGAACTCATTCCAGGGTCAGGACAGACTCTCAAGTGCAGGCATGAACGTCATCCTGCATACAGGAAGTCGCAGGATGCGGGACACGAAAGGAAGCAATCCGAGAGGACTGGAACAAACAAAACAAGCCCTGAACGGCTCCCCGAGTCGAGATCTCTTCGCGCAGCACTTCTTGCAAGACACGAACTTAGAACAAAAGCATCGTGGTCAGCAGCCAGGAAGCATCAAAATAGCAAACTCGTGAGACTGGAACGTCTGGAGAGCTCAAGACTGTACCCGGAATCTCCACAGACTGTGGCAGCTGAGTCCAAACCCGAGAATCCCCAAACCTTTTTACACAGGCCTTCCTTATATGAAGCTCGCCCGGCCGGGGCCGGCCACTCGCCACGAGTGCGTTGTCGTGCCGCGGGGACACCCTAAACCTAGACTTAGACCCGCCAGATTGCCCAATACCCCTTAATTAAGGAATATACCTTAAATTGTAAGGGGCAAGTCTGAACCTGTCCCTCAATGCCAGCAGAGGGTCTCACGATGCGCTGCAGAAAGTCGGCATCGGAGTCCAGATCTGGTAACTCGATGGTGAAAAACCTTAGTATAAGGGCTTTTACGGTTTCGACTCACACACTCGCACAAAGGCAATAGGGTTTGGAATGTAGACCCAACCCGAAACCCTAAACTGTAGAGTTTTGATACTCGCAGTCGGACAAAAGGGTTTAGGACCAACCCTAGCCAGGTAAGTCTGGGGATTAAGGTTTCGGGGCGCACATTCGGACAAGCCAGGCGAGGTAGTAAACTGGTGAATAGTCGGACGGGGTCAGACATTCCCGAGACTGCTCGACTTGTAGACAGCAAGACGTCCCAGAACCCTAAACCCTTTTTTGAACGAGGTCTCAACCCTGAACCCGACCTCTATAAAACAGTCATTCTTTGAACATCGTTAGCAAGAGTGGCTAGAGGAGCCTCATCGTGGGTATGAAGTAAAATGACAGCCAAATACGAGGCAAGTCCAAGGCGGGACGCCTAGGTATCTGGAGGCTCCTTGTGTGAAATTTATCTGATTTGGGGAAACAGGTGTAATACAGGGGCTTACAACCAGGTTTAGAATTTAGGGTTTAAAGGTTTGGGGAAATTGGAGTTCAGATCGCACGACGCAGGGTTGTTTACCAATTTCCAAAAAACAACACCCAATACCAACACTCACCACCACTTACCAATAAGCTCAAGGGGCCCGACATACACTCACCCGAATAGAAAGCATAGAAAGGCTCATGCACAAGCCTCAGGTAACAAGGTGTGCCTGGCCCATCCTAAACGGTAAAAATACATATTACCAATAATAATAACAATAATATGTACATATATATATATATATATACATATATATATATATATATATATATATATATATCAGGTGGGTGCGTCGGAATACGGGCCCTTTTTTTCGAGTAAAACAGCCTGATTTACAGTACTTCTTAGAAGACAGCGCCCACAATTCAATCTCTGATCAACTACGTACCCAGTGTGTGTCTTTCACGTTGACATGGTGCAAGTCTCGCAGCGATTTCTAGTTGGAGATGGGGTTGTGAGAACAACTCCTTGCCAGCATCGTCACGCACACGTGCGTGTGTCTTCTTGCACAGGCCATGACTCCCGCATGTCGACGACGTACAACAACATGTTATGATGATATGTTCTATCGACAGTTGCATGTCCCTGCGCAAGGATCCCCTAACAAATCGTTTGCTATTGCTTCTCTATCATTGGTGTTGTTTCACTTCTTCATCGCCTTGCTTTTCAATGGACCTTCATGACATTCTTTTTGGGCTTGATGGTCGTGTGGAAGGAAGCGCTGGGGTTCTTAGAGGCAGGCTTGCGAAGGACACGGTTGACCCGTGCGACTTTCTTCATGGCGCTGTATGCATTCAAATGCTTCTTGTAGTTGCGACGGATCAAATCGTTGTGCCTCCTGACATAGACAAGCATGTGGAAGATGTGAGACTCCGTTGCGTTGGTGTTGCGCGCCGAAGCATAGTTTCGGAACCATGCAAAAGTTTGTTCGGCGGCGGACGTGTTGACGTTCTCAAGGCGACGATCAAGCCGTCTATGGACCAGTGGAGAACAAGCGCAACCTGGTGCGTGGGCTTGTGCGTGGAAACGATCAACGCACCAGAATTTGATCTGCTTCAGAACTGCCTCGCGACCAAACTGCTGATAGCATGCACACATGTGGTCGTAGAAAATGCAGTTGATCTGGGGCCCTTTGGAAACAGCGTGGATCAGGATATTCTTAGCCACCGTATTGTTCTCTGGATTTTCCATATTCGTAACTGCCAAGACGAGACCGCTCTGGGGATCCACGGCCATGAACCATCCATTTTGACGCTTTGGCGGATCTCGATCCTTACGCGGTCTACCGGCATGTGCAGGAGGATTGCCAATGCATTTCGCTGCAACCTTCTCATGGCCATCGATCACGATTTCCTGAACTTGCTGCCATTCCCTTTTGGTAAGAACGACTTCATGCCACCAAGACCTGTAGGAGAGTAGGAGCTCTTTGGTCAAGGGGTTTTGCAAGTCGATTGTTCTCAACGTTTTGAGAAAGTGCTCCTTCTGCAGGGAGGACCACGTACTCGAAGCCTCCTGGATCACCATATAGTAAAGCTGAGCATCGGCATATTCTCTGTGCCAGCGGTAGTGCTGTTGAGAATCTTCCCACAATGTCTCGGACTGAGCATACTCGATTGCGTTATTGCTCAGAGGTCCTCGAAACTGTTGTGCTGCATGATAGTCCGGAAGTCGATGGAGAATCCGACCTTGCTATTATTTGATGAAGATGTACTCCATATCTTCCAAGGCCAAAGTGTGGTATTTGTGGGTCCCCTCCCCCCCAAACCCTCAGCCCCCCCCCCCCCCCCCCCCCCCCCCACCTCCCCCCTCCTCTGCGGCCTAGCCATTTTCCAGCACCTTGCGCATGTTTCCTTGTGTGTTTTTGTATCATTGTAGTATACATATAGCCACTAGACACCACGTAAACATTTGCATCTTTCAGTACACACTAGACACGGTAACATAGACACGTTGCACAAGACAACTTGTATGCTGCATGGAGTTGTAGTCAAAAACGCAGGCCCGTATTTCGACGCGTTCAGTATTCACATATATATATATATACATATAGATACATAGAGGTCAGCCTGTACGGAAGGCTATCAGTCTTCAGCCATGATGAAATCAGAGGGCTTGAGGGTTTCAGGCGGGGTTTGTCCCGTCGCTCGTAAAAACCTGCGCCTGCTACTTTAGGGGCCTGAATAACTAGAATAGGGTTTTGGGGCCCATTCTACTATAGTTATAATAGTATAGGAAACTATTTAGGCCGCTATAGTACATGGGGTACGAGGGCCTCCAGTCCTGCACAGGTTGGAATGTTCAGTGATCGCCTGAACGACTAGCATAAGCCTGAAACGGCTCCCGTACTTAGCCCAGGCCCCACAACGCAGTGAAGGAACATGTCAAGTCTTAAGCGATCTCCGGACTCTGACGCTCCGCTCTTCTACTTTGCCACGTCACTCTTTCCAGGGCCGCAGCAAGCCTTCAGAACAAAACAATGCCAGAAAGGGTGAGGCCCAAAGCCGAGGGCCTTCAGATGTCCTTCATTCCAGCTGAGGTTCACAAGAAGCTAAACATAACTGAGCTGATGGGGAAAAGATGTGTTTGTTCCTGCTGGCACTGCTAACCTCGGAAATGGCAAAGCTTGCTGGAAGAACGGGCCGATCCCGAACCGATATCGTTAACTCGCAAGCACATGGCCCCGACAACCGAGCAACAGGACCAAACCTGCAGACCGCAAGCCTGTCTGGGCCATGAAAACTGCTATATCTATATGCGTATGTATGTATATATATATATATATACATTTATGTGTCTGTGTGTATACGTATATATCTATATATTTATATATACATACATACGCAGTTACATGTCGTAAACTCTCTCGCTCTCTATCTCTCTCTATCTATATATCTATATATATATATATATATGTATACGGTATATATATAAATATATTCAATTATTTATTCATATAGACATATTTATATGTGCATATGTACGTATGCTATAAGAAAATGAGATGCTAAATGATGCTAACATCCTATGTGACATGCTGGTTGCTTTCATTAGGCTGCTCCTCCGGCAGACTAAACCTACGAGCGCACATTGCGCGCATGAGTAGTCACGGGTACATGTTTCCTTGTCATCGATATTAACTGATATTAACTGCCTGTCAGTGTGTCTGTCTCTATGCATAGAGACACTGCTCTCTGTTTATGTATGTGTACCCACATGTAACACATGCACTCTCTGTCTCTCTCTCTCTCTCTGTCTCTCTCCCTCTCTGCTTTGTATTACTCTCCTTCGGTCGTTCCCTGCATCACACACTCTACGGTCCAAACTTGCTTTGGAGAGGCTGGTGTAGGGCGCGATCGACACTTCAATCATATTGACCTCCAGACAATGTGCAACAAACGCCAGTGGAAGTCCTGCATGCCCTGCTGCCCTGTGAGCGTGAATCGCACCACGAACCCTGATAATGGCCATGTCTGGTGATCTGCCCGAGGAACGTGTATCCTGGCCTATAGAACCCTCACGCCTGTCACTGGACAGCGGGTTCATTGTGGCCAGCTGCGTCGTTCGTATGTCTACTTGTTTGGACCACAGTGCCGTTCGATAGAAGCTCATGTCGTGAAATTCCATTGCAAAGCATGAAACAGCATGAAACCCATAGTCCGAAAGCCACCTTATCCACACCCAAAGCACCGTGCGGGATGGTTCGGGCAGGTTCGAAAGAAATCCACATGGTAAGTCCTTACAAAGTCCAAAACACGAACTTGAAACTCATAGAAACAAATGAGGTGGACACCCTGGTCTCTAAAGGCAGGGTGCCATCTGCGTCGCATCCTTGATGGCTCGAGCTGAAAAGCTCGACAACTCCTCAGAAGCAAACCGCTCAGGGTTTATAGACTCGTGCAGGAACGTCTTGAAGACTTCTCTAAACAACACACATGTCAGACAATGAAGGATCAAGCCTATGTGTCTGAGAGCCACGTTAAAGTCCGCGATTGCCAAGTATGATCTACGAACACTCCAACCTCGAACGCTAGCAGAACCCTGCGAGTCTCTGCGCTGAGACAAAATGGGACTCTGACCAAGACCAGCGAACCAAAAAAGCAACAACTACTACTAATAATTGATAAATTAATAACTGACCATGGCTATAGTAGTACTAGTAATGGTAGCAATGATAATAATGATAATAATAAAAGTAATGTTGGTGTCGCATCGTTCGTTCGAGTGCCCCACCTAGCGATGTCCCTCTTGAACAGCGTCCGGAAGTTGCTAAAAGCTTTTTTCCATAAGGAAGCTTACTATACTTACTATATTCTCTACATTTCTCTACCTTCTTAAGAAGCCTTTTGCCCGTCAGGCTTGCGTAGTCTCGGTCGCCGGGATCCTACACCCTGAACCCTCAACTCGAAACCCTAGATCTTCAAGAACCCTACACCCTGAACCCTAAGCCCTAAACCCTTAAAGGAATGTTGATAGTAGCCCTTAAAGGAACCCATACACTCGCCCTTAAATTAAAGGGACCTAAGACCCCTTATAGCGACCCCTAATAGCTCCCTTCAGGAGCCTTGTAGCTCGACCCCCTTATAGCTCCCTTTAAAGGGGACCCAAAGCTCCGCCAGGAGGATCCCAGCGAAGTCTGTGACCGTGGGCTCAGAAGGCGCTGAAGGCGCTGCGCTCGGACGGCCCTCCTCCTTGGCTTATAAAAGGGGCTTAGGGCTTATAGGGATTAGGGTTTATAAAAGGGGCTTAGGGTTTAAGGCTTAGGGTTTATAGAGCTTAGGGTTTGTAGGGCTTCGGGTTTATACAGGGGCTTAGGGTTTGTAGGGCTTAGGGTTTGTAAAAGGGGCTTAGGGTTTGTAGGGCTTAGGGTTTATGAAAGGGGCTTAGGGTTTATAGGGCTTGGGGTTTATAAAGGGGCTTAGGGTTTAAGGTTGAGGGTTTATAGGGTTTAGGGTTTATAGGGCTTATAAGGTTTAGGACTTACAGGGTTTGTAGGGTTTACAGGGTTTATCGGGTTAAGGGACTGTCTAGGGTTTGAGGTTTAGGGGTTTTGATCAAGGTTTCGCTATGGTTTCTCATAAAAGGGGTTTTGTGGAGTCGTATATGGGCCTACTTGTTTTTTGGGTTTGGTAAGGGCTTATAAGGGCTCAGGGTTTAGAGGGCTTAGGTTTAAGGGTCTTGTTTGATCAAAGCCATGGCTCCAGTGGCATGGAGTAGAAAGCTACTCTGCCGAAAAAAATATAGGCCCCAATGCTTGAAAGCCATGTGCCCTGTTTGCACCAAGCCTCGTTGTCTAGCAGCCTGGTCCAGCAAAACAACTACCCACTCTATAAGCCCTAACCCTTGATCCTTGAAGTCGATACCTCAGCCCGAAAAAAACGGAACCCTAAACCCTAATAAGAGCCCAAAGCACCTGAGCGTATAAACCATGCATTAGGGCTCCAGTTAATATGATGATGGGTTACTGGGCTTAAGAATTGGAAGAGGGCTCCTGCGAGGGGGCCTCCTTCGTGAATGGGTCTATAAGGGCCACTACAAGGGTTTGAAGGGTTTCTGGTTTTATGGCACAACATTCCACTATAAAGTGGCTGGCTATATATAAGGGGATAGTCATCCTGTTCCTGTTCCTGATTACAGTGGAGCCCTATTCGGGCACGTCACAAGGGAGTAGTAATACTGAGTTTTCAGGCCCCCATATCACTGCGAGGGTCTTGTAGGGTTGTACACACAGAGTGTCGAGAAAGTTTCCCAACACTTTCTCAAGGTTGTACATGGGCATTCGCTGATTTGCTGGCAGGACATGCCTTTGCGCAAAGCATGTGTCGCGACACAATAGCAGTCGATTATGGATTGCCGTGCTGGCAGAGCTTCAAGGCAGCACAAATCCCAACACATCATCAAGGCTAAGTGTTTGCATCATGTCCACACGCGGGACGAAAGCACGCCAACTATGGAGCCATCACTGGCATATCCGCCATAGATCACAGGAGCCGTGACAATTTCGTCGCTGAAATTGAACAGGAAATGCTTTTGGAGCTTGTCACTCATGATCTTTGTAAGCGCTAGAATCTGCTTCTGGTTGCCTGCCTCCTCCGCCTCCTCCTCCTCAGGATCGTCATCATTGAAACCGCAACGGAGTTTGTCCGTCATGTTTAACGTCTCCACAAATGCTGCCGTCCACACGCCGATCATCTCTGGATCTGCCAACATTTTTTTCTCACCGATGGTCTCGTCCTCACACATCTTGCGGATGCCTAATGCCTTGAGGCAGGCCTTCTTTGGATCGGGACCAGGATCGCCTATTACTATGATCTCACCACCATCGCTGCTTTCACTAGAAAGGCAGATTGGGATGTCCCGAAGATCAGGCGCAGCGTTTCTCATGGCATCGGCAACCTCTCTTGCAGCTGCAGGTGCATCGGCAATGTCGGCGTGCTTCCCCTCTTGCTCTTCATCCACCAAACACTCATCCCCACACATCCAGTCGTCCCTCCGCTCGGCAAGCTGGGTTCGCGAGCAGGGATCCGAGAGGTAGAGGACGGGTACGCGATCTAGCGTTGCGTTGAGTACAACAGCCCTGGTCGCGAGGTCACGAGCCGGACACCTGGCACGCGCTGCACTGCGGCCCAGGGCAATAAGCGCAAAGCCACCGCCGGCAGAGGTGCAAGACCAGCAGCATGCAGATCCTCTCGAGACCGCACGCCTTGCAGGTCCAGCGCCGCGAGGATGGCTGAAGCCTCCACGCAGACTGCAGAGAAAGCTCAAGCCACTTGGGCTGCCGCAGCTCTTCGTAACTGGTGGGAGCATTGTGCTACCGCTTGCTCTTGCTGCGAGCATGAATCTTCGAGATGCAGGATCGATGATCGACTGCATCGTGCTCGTATCTTGCTGCGCCTATACCACCTAGCATCGTCTAATTATAGGATTGTGGGATTATCTGCTGCGGGTGCATAGGGGCGAATCCTGCCTGCCAAAACTGGAACGGATGAATACAAATACGGCAATGGTCTTGCCATCTTGGGCATGCGGGAGCGAAGTGTGCTTCCTCAGAGCCAAAAACCCGAAACCATCAGTCGTTGTATTGCTAGGGAACAGTGGAAGCTCTCAACCGGCTTCGACGGGGGACGTAGGGCCCTCTCCGTTCCATGACGATCAAAGCATCTGTTTGTTCAAGTTTAGTCCGCACGCGCTAGAGTCGAGCAACATGACGCAAAGAAAACCACGTTCACTGAACACTAAACCTGGTCCACTGCGGCGCTTCGATCAGTACGGTTGCATCTCTATCAGCCGTATTCTAAACCTAGCACAGGAGCTTCTCTCAGTCTGGCCCTGAAGATGCGCACACCTCACCTTCAGCCCCAACTTTCGAGTTTTGGAACGCCACCTGACCCCGCTTTGCAGCCAGCACACCACCATGCAGACAAGCGCGCTGATGCACCAAGCAGGTCTCTTTTGGCTACTGCGAGCCCATAAGGCAATCGCCCTGCGGTTGTCGTCAAGCCGAGATGGGGGGGGGAATGGGGGGGATATGTGTGAGTAGCAGAAGGAGGTAGGTGTGCGACGTCGAGCACATGAATTGCGACTTTTGTGTTTGTTGCATGGGCTGTGGCTTGAATTCGGTTTCGTTTTTGTTATCGGGTGTTCGTCTTATCCGGCAGCAAGCCTGCAGAGCGAAGACATGTATTGTCGTATGTATGAAGACCAGGATATGCGTCATGAATTTGTCTGCCTGACAAGGTAACTTCCTTGCTGCATCATGATGGACCATGTCAACCTACATGCTGCACCTCCCAAACGCCTTGACAACAAATTGTTGATCATTGTGCTCCTATGTAGCCAACCAGCCACGGCTAGAAATCCAGACTCAAGACTCTCAAGACTCATTTGCTTTTTGCGAAAGAAGCATGCCGCGAACAAAGCAGGCGAAAGTACTGACTTTTGGAGCAGTCGCCTGCAATCAAACCGGCCTCATGGGCAAACAAGCTGGACCTGCATGCACCACGACACTGCCTTCAGGGGCTTACCTAGACACAACTATATGGAAGTCTCCTTTCGCCAGCACTGTCCTGGCAGTCCCCGCACACCGAAGCGCATAAAATGTGCTTGGGCCAAATCCGTTTCTGGATCGTGGCGGGAGAACAAAGCCAATGGCACGACTGCACAGGATGCTGATTATACTAAGTTTACTAAAAATATGGTATGATATCATGTTTCGCTAAATATTGTTGTGATAGATTATAGTCTCCCAGCTCTTGTTTTTGAACCCAGGCTCTGATCCTGTTCAGCTGGGAAATCGGCCACACTAGCTCCTGTAGTTCGGAAAGGCAGTCAGGAAAGCAGCCACTCCGCGATTCCTTAGTACTCCAGGAACAGCTTAGCCTAGCAGCTGTGCGCACATCAGCAATTAGGCACAGCAATAAGGAATCCCAAAGAACAAGATCTAGCTGGTGCTTTCAGGAGAAGCAAAGGTTGCTAGTTGTGACCTCCTTCCACCCTTACAAGCGTGTTTGACGGCTCATGCATGTATAGAGACATGCATGGTCATGAAGGAATGACTGGCTGGACACGCGGAAGAGTGCATGCAGCGAATGCGTTTATACCTGCAGAGGCACAGATGTTTCCAAATCAGCGAATGAGGGAACGACAAACAAACACACCTCAGACAGTATGCTCACGCAAACACACCTATCTGTCTATGCATCTGTGTGTCTATCACTCTGTGTATATGTATGCATGATTATGCATGCACGCTGTATGCATGCATACCTATACACGCCTTCACATATGCACCATGCGTTTGTATTGAACTATCTACTTATCCACTACTGGCCTATCTTGACACATGCATACATGTACCCTTTTTGAACGAGGTCTCTCCGAAGTGCCTCCAAGTTGCCTACATGTATCCTAAACCCTAAGACACACTACACCCATGCACCCTTTTTGCTACTGGACTCAAGTACCTGTAAACTAAACGCTAAAGGTTTTATCTACAAACACTTATAGAATCCCTATAGACCCCTTTAAAGACACTCTTAAAGGAACCCTCGTAAGAAACACACCCCGATACAGCGTGGCTCGTTCCGTGCCCTTTCAAAGCAGCCCAGGATCCACTGCAGCGACTCCGAAGCCTGGGCTTGCAAGCAGATATCAAGGTCACTATAGCATAACTCTATATAACAGAACCCATGATGTAGTATATGGTATATACGTATATGTTTATACAAAAACTACAAACATAAAATATATAGCCTCAAAACATATTATAGCATATGGTAAAAGGTTTTCAAGCCTACGCAGATATTTGATACCTCTGTGGCGGGCGGGCCCAGCCAGCCAAGTCTCTTTACAACGGTGAACCTGGTGCTTTCTATACATGCAGAAAATGTTGAACAGAACTTTTATACTACCTTCATGGCCTTGGGGTTCCGCCGCCCCTACTTATTTAAACAACTTCACCGTAATATCATGTCATAAGATACAGCATAACAGGATGGAGCGGACTAGAAATACAACAGAGTGAAAAAAAGATAGAATAGGTTAAGAATATAGGGGGCTTTACGGTTCAGGGCTTGGGGTCTTCATTGCAGGGCTTAAGGAGGTTCAGGCACTTAGGTCGGTGGCATTTCATAGCTTATCTTCGGAGCTGCACTGGATCGGCCTGGTGCATTGCTGCTACTGGGCCATGCAGACGTATCGTGTCAGGGCTTGAGTCTAGTAAGACTGTTGGAGTCTCAGCGTTTAGGCGATTAAGCTTCAGGAGTAACCGCAAAAATTGAGGGGTTAGACCTATAGTATAGTATGGTATAGTATAGGCGCATACTCTTCGGCACAATCACACAAAGCTTCGTTTCTACATGTAGCTGGCACGATTCGCTCCCTGGCGAGTACTTTCCGAAGGTGTCGAAAAGGTATAGTAGCCGAAGTGCGATGCCCTCATTGGGCTGCTTTGCATGTTATTTATTCAAAGCCTATGCTACAACGTAACAGGCTCGTGTCTCGACCAGGCTCGTGTCTCGACCCTACAACCTTTCGGTGCTGCGTCTCCGCGCGCGCACATCGACCCTCTACTAACTTGAAGTCTGGCCGCCAGCCGTCGCTTCTCCGAATCGGTCGCCGGGGGCTGCACAAGCCCGACGGTGAACGCGTCACTACCTGCACACGGAGGGTTCGGAAAAGTGCGTCTCATGGAAAACTGGCGGCAACAGCGAGTGTGCGCGCGATCTCACCCAAATGCGTGAAGCCAAGCCGTGAAATTGTAGTCCAATTCCACATATGTTGATAGCCTGATAGTGGGTATGCGTGGCACCTAGCTTCCGCTGATAAAAGCCCAATTCTTTGACGGAAAGAAACGAAAGCTCAGGACCTCCTCATGAACGAATCGGTACATCGGTTGCATTGAAACTGACCGGTCACAGGTTGTTTTCTCCAACATGTTGCTATCAGACTGTGCACCACGGCAAAGTTGCTTCCGTTCGAGATCTATTGCGAGTCGGTCTGCCAACTAAGGTCCTGCGCACTGGAGCCCAAGATCTGCAACAACCGTCGTCAACCATTCAGGGGTTCAAACTTCCGAATATATATATATATATATATATATATATATATATATCCAACTCCCGATGCACTGGACACAACTTAGTTCAATGCAAGCGGTACTAGCAGCACGACCGACGGCCCGCATGGAGGTCCACGGTCGTAAATTTGAATCTCAAACTAAGTGGCAGGGAAACAAACCGACAAAGGCCTGGCCCCATGGCGATGTGGTTGTGGGCCTTTAAGTTTGCCACTGCTACAGACTCCACCGAGGAGCTGACAAAGCAATGCCAGCAAAGCAACCAGGAGGCTTCCGATGGTCCAGGGCGGCTGCCAGCCCTTGCAGCGACAGAAGGCTCGGCCAGACCCCATGAAATGCAGGGTTTCGACTGCCACATATGTTCTCTCACCAGTTCGCTCTTTTTCAAACACACTCTGACTACTTGCTTACGTCTTGCGGGGGTCTAGCTGGAAGATCGCATTCTGTCGAAGTGTCAGCTCTCGGGTGGAGAGAAGCTCACAGAACCCAGGACCTAGGTCAGCTGCCACGATAAGGAAATCACAGCATTCACGTTGAGCGTTTTACACACAAACACACACACACACTGAAAAAACATCTTTCCGCTTCTTTGAGTCTTTCGGAAGTTTTCAAGGCCCGAAACCATCGTAGATGGATTAGAGGCGGGTCGTTAAGATTGAACCGGTAATGAAGTGCCAGTTGCTCAACATGCTACTACCTCTTAAGACTGATCATGGGTCCAAAGTTCAACTAGTCGGTTCTACTTGTAGAGGTTTCTGGTGAGTGTCTTACAGTGAGCCTCGGATCCTAAACACACCATCGCCCACCTCTGGATGGTAGTCCAACTGTGTTCGGCAGAGCCAAGTGTCGACCTGGTAGCGGCTTCTGTCAGAGCTCGGGTTGTAGGGCTGTAGGGGCTGTAGGAATGCACTGTGACAGCTCGATGGCGCCAAGTCGAGTTTCGGCTCTTGCGCTGGAAGTGCCGATGCGCTCAAAGGTCGTGCTCGCCGACATACAGCCGTTCCGAGGGCACGGAAACTACTATACATTACCGTGGATTACAGGTCTATGGAGCCATTTGTTTCGTCAAATCAAATGTGCCGACCATGGTTGAGGCTTCGGCTCAAAACCGAAATCTTCAAGCCCGTCACGGGCCTGGAATCTGCCGGTGGGAGTGCGAAACCGCACCAATGGTGGCTCGAAAGGATACTCCTGCAGCGGCCCACTTCAAGCTCCTAATGGTCCTAATGCATGGAGGGATGCTGCAAGCTCAAATCGCAGGTTCAAAGCATGCACATGCAAATTCAGAACACAAGACTTCAAGGAAGCTCAGCTTTCAGTGATCAACCCGCCAAGCGCTCTCCTAAGGCTCTGCCTCGGCATAATACATTATTTACGTCATTGTAGTAGATCATACCATGTTATAGTATATTATACTACAGCATGCTGTACTAGATTATGCTGCCTATCTTATTACAACATATCTCTATCCTCAACATTGTTACATGTTACAAATTATAAAACTACAGTTCGAATATGCATATATACGTATATATATATATATATATATATACATACATTATGACCACGCACACACACACACACACACATTATAATGTGCATGCACGCATCATACATACGATTTTGCATATCTAGGCTGATGGGGTTGAGGCCGGTCCTTCAGCATCTCAATCTGCCCCCAATACACACCGCCGGCATACGATGTGTCTGGTGGCCCTTGGCTGCAGAACAGAACTCCGAGATTTGAGGGCAATGGCCTGGTTGCTTGTTCTTTTTGCTTTCTGCCTCTCTCCCTCTCCGTCCCCCTCTTCCTCTCTCTCTCTCTCTCTCCCTCCCTCCCTCCCTCCCTCGCTCCCTCGCTCCCTCGCTCCCTCGCTCCCTCGCGCTCTCTCTCTCTCTCTCTCTCTCTCTCTCTCTCTCTCTCTCTCTCTGTCTCACGCTCTCTGGCACGCGCATCTCTTCATCCATTGATCGATCCTTCCATCCCTCCATCCTCAGCCTCAGACAAACAGACCGACAGAGAAAGACCCACAACCCTCCGTCCATCACATACGTGCATGCATATTTACACACATGCATGCATGCACGAGGGCATACCCACACAGTTACACAGATACATAAACACATACCTACATTCTTACCTACCTACCCACCTACCGACCGACAAACAGCGTCGCCTTTGCCGTCAATTGCCCGACACCAAACCGCAAAGGATTTCGTGTGGGAGCAGAACCCCAGAACGTCAACACCACAACCTGTGGGCTTGCAGGCCTTCGATCACGAAGTGCCATTTGGAGATGGCGGAATCCGGGCCTAGAGGCTTCATGGCTTCTGTCTTCAGAGGCCTGGAGCCACAAGGGGTTAGTGACCTAGACCTCCACTTCGAGAAATGCCAGCATCCCGGCTGGCGAAGCTCAATGAAACAGTTGTTTTGCACTTCCGGTTCGGAGCTGGGTTTGGGAGGTGAACCTGGCGAGACCAACTATGGCCCACTATGGAGCCGTAGATTTTTCGGTACAGGTATGCTTGCTGTTCTTCAGAACAAACTGGGCGATAAGGTCAGCATCATTCCATACGCCACCCCGGTAAAACTCGGAGAGTCCAACCTCGAGACAGCTCAACTCAATCCAAAGCAATCATCCGAACTAGCACTGCAACATATTTCTATTGCAACACTCTTGCTCCACCCAGTGAACCTGATTTGGAACTGATTGCAATACTTTCGCTTGCTGCGGATTGCTCTGCTGGGGTTTCATTGGGCTACCAGTTCTCGGAGTTGTCAGCCTCGAGTTGTTGAGGTGTTTGGGCTAAACCGAATTTCTTAATACGGTGTATTTTTGGACTATTTTTTTCCTAACTGCTGCTCCAGGCGGCTCTTAATGCGGTTTAGGGTTTAGGGTTATGGTTTGTTCATTGAAGTTATTCATGCTCTAACTCTAGCGGCTGAAGTCTTGGGCACATCCTCACCAGAGCAGGCACATCCCAAAGCTGCCCCTTCTTAATCCATCTCTTCCTCCCCAGAACAGCAGCCCCAAAGTAGCTGATCGAATCGTCCCTAGACTGGCTTGAAGGACTTCCTGAACCCTAAAACTGAACTTAGGATCATTCCTTTTTTCGGGGGGAGGGGGGGGGACCGTATAGGGCTCCAGGTTCAGGGAAGCCTTAACCCCATCCTCCAAGCCGAAACCCTCCCGCGCTGAACCCTGAAACCCAACCCTCAACCCTGAGCACGTAATCCTGAACCTTAAACCCTAAACCCCTAAACTCCGGAAACCTAAACCCCCCTAACCCCTAAACCCCTAAACTCCCAAGATTTCCTAAGCCCTAACCCCCTAAGCTCCCAAGATTTCCTAAGCCCTAAACTCCTCTACAACCCAGATCTGGGGTCCGAAAAGGTTGCTGCACAGCGGCAGCTCACCCGAATAAATGGGGGAGGGTCCTGGCAGCAGATGCTTAAGCCTTAAAGAAGTCCCTATATAGGTACTTTAAGGCCTTAGTATATACTATATGGGTACATGGAGCCACAGGGAGGCAGAAATCTCTAAGGACTCTTGGGTTTCGAGCTCATACCCTACCCCTTTTTCAGGATACCTAGTTCTATGGTTAGGATCTGTTATCTTAAAAAGTAGGCGCCCTAAACAAGGGGTCGGGTATGAGCCTCTAGGTAGCGCCTTTAGGAGGTTTGGATGTAGGGTTCGGCTCTCAGACTCGGAATAAGCTTAGCTAGCCAATGGTTTGAGGGTTCCCTTGGCTCTTTAGCTCCTTATGAAGTAGGGAGTATCATCACCCCTGGCTCCTTAGCTCCTCCAATATAATATCAATGGTTAGTTAGGATTCGGGGTTTAAAGGGGTCGTCTCTCACTCTCGCACAAGGCAACCAAGGCTCCGCACAGGTCGGACAAGCTAGGTTCAAGGGTTTTACAGGGGTTTGGGGCAAGCTGAAGGATCGAAAACACCGAATTTTGTGCCTGGATTCTCCGATTCCCGCAAAGTCGGCTGCCGTGATTTTTGATCTTGTCGTCTCAAATTGCCGACTCTGCACCCGGGCGTGCATGTGACGTCCTTCCGAAGTCATGGTAGCTTCGTAAATACCGTCCAGGTGTTGAGGTTCAGCGAGCCAGAACGGCGGCCAATTCTTGAAGGCCCAAGACTTCCCTACCCAAACCCTAAACACCAAACACCCCCAACGTCAGAGATGAACGATTTCTTGTTCAGCTTGCTTTACCAGCGAATCTCATAGTCCTAAACCCACTTTATAGCGTAAACATCTGCGATATTGAAAACTCGAATTATCAATCCGAACTTGGTAAGGAATCCTTGTCGTTATTGAAGACTGGAAAGGAACCTACATAATTACAAGATAACCGGATGTGGTGGATATGATTCCGTACCCTCACCGACTAACCGCGGCAAACTTTAGACTCGTGCCCTTGTCCTTAAACCCTAAGCCCTAAAACCCTAAACCCTAAAACCCTAAACCCTTTAACCCTATAACCCTAAACCCTAAAACCCTAAATCCAAAATCCCCAGAACCTTCCCTCTCCTTGGTCACCACCTCCAGTTCCCGACGCAAGCGCTGCACCGCGCCCTTGGACGGGGCACCTCGCGGCCTGCAGAAGCGGTACAGCGGACTTGGAGTGGCAGGGGACTTAGTAAGCCGTTTATAAGCAGGGTTATAATTGGGGTATCTCCATTTAAGGTACTTCTAACTCTACTTATAACCTGCTAGCTAAGTCCCCTGCCCCTCCAAGGGGGGTTTGGAGCCAGGAGCGCTCAGGAATTGTCATGCTTTTCCTTGCCTCCTCTACTTGTCTAAGTCTCAGGCTTGCATTCAGAAAGTTTAGTTTAGAGAATAGGGTTTAAGGTTTAGGATTAGAGTCCTTGGTCCTGGAATGAGGACGGCTTCCTGGCAGCTTTCATCGGAGAAGGCCATAAGGATGCAGCCCAAGGTGCATTCAGGCGGTTTAGGGTCTATAGGGCTTAGGATTTAGAGTTTAGGGCCTTAGGGGCTTATGGGGCTTAGGGTATCCGGTTCGGGTTTAGAGTTTAGGGTCTGTGGGTGAAGTCTTAATGACCTTTTGAACCCGGAGTTTGCCAATCAGCTTTGAACTAAGTCCTTTACTGTACCAGCCCCCCATAGTAGTGGAAGCCTAAAGCCTTGGAAACCGTAACTTTCGCTAAACCGTCCTTGTTATAGCACGAACCGTCCTAAACATTAAACCCTGAACCCAAGACAAACCAGGCCAAACATCTGATGTTCGCCACGATTTCATTTCCTACTCCTGATCACAAGACTCTCTGCACCGTTAAGATGGCCATAATCCGTCTGGTTCTTAGTGGGGACTGGGGGAATGGGTTATGGGGACTACTATAGGGGACCTTTTGGGACAACAAAAGGGATCCATTCCCCCATTCCCTACGAAGTAATGGCAGCCCTGGTAGGCTCCCGATAGCTCTGCCCGGCCAATGCTTGAAGGTGCTCGAAGATCCTACTTACCACGGTTGATGATGTAAATCCTGCATTACCTGAAGGAGCTTAAACTATGGGAATTATGGTATATTCCTTAGTGTGGTTACTGCAGGGTGTATATCATCAACCGTACTTTCTTGCCGCTGTCGATGCCTGGCCGTTTCTCATGTACTTTTGCTGTTAGATTGTTCGGGTTCCAAGTTGGCTAAAGCCCTTGGTTAATAGAGGGGCCTGGGTGATTACCAACACTATCCCCATAGGGTCCTGATTCTAATTGTACTACAATAGTATACCCCAACATACAAGTCAAATCTAATAATCCAAGCCCCTATACTAAGCCCTGATCATGCACTTTAGTAGAAACCCTTATAGACCCCTTTAAGGAACCCTCACAGTACCGACGCCTAGTATGGAAGCCTAAACAATCACCAATATTATTGTTATGGTTCCTTACTATAACTAATATTATAAGATACCACCCCGAAACCCTATTCTAAATATAATAGTATAAGATACCCCCCAAACCCTATTCTAAATAATAAAGCCCCTATAGCATTCCTACTCCCAAGGCCCCCTGATGATGTCCGACGAGGGCCCTTAAGGGCGCCTCTTCACCAGGTCCATGTCCACTGCGGCAGGACCGGCCCAGGAGTTGTAGTTATCTAGTACCTGAACAAAGGGGTTTAGGCTTCATTTCGGGTTTAGGGTTATCTAGTAGCCGGGTTTGTAGTTATCTAGTACCTGAACAAAGGGGTTTAGGCTTCATTTCGGACTTAGGGTTATCTAGTAGCTGGGTTTGTAGTTATCTAGTACCTGAACAAAGGGGTTTAGGCTTCATTTCGGGTTCAGGGTTATCTAGTAGCTGGGTTTGTAGTTATCTAATACCTGAACAAAGGGGTTTAGGCTTCATTTCGGATTTAGGGTTATCTAGTAGCTGGGTTTGTAGTTATCTAGTACCTGAACAAAGGGGTTTAGGCTTCATTTCGGGTTTAGGGTTATCTAGTAGCTGGGTTTGTAGTTGTCTAGTACCTGAACAAATGGGTTTAGGCTTTTTTCCCTCCCACATGGCTTAAAGATTCAGGATTCACAACTTTGGGGCTTATGACTTCCAGGTGGGTTGAGGCTGTAGGGCTTGCAACTCTAATGATCGTCCTGCAACAAGAGTACTGAAGTGAAACCATAACACCTTTTGTGTGAAGCAGGGCTCTATACAGCCATGCCTGCGCCTGCAACCCAGACCGTAACAACCCTTTTACACCTGGACTATGCGTATGCCAGGAACCGAGGGTAATAACCCTAAACCCTAAACCCCAACCCCTAAACCCTAAAAATGAAGTCCTAGGTCAAAGTTGGCTTCTGCCGAGGCCCGGGCTGCACTGTGAGGAATGTACCTCAGTAAGTCCGTGAGACACGGATTTTTTCCCTGCTACTTAGGGTTTAGGGTTTAGGGTTTGAGACAGGGATTCAGAAGTCTGGGTTCAGCATCGGGGCTCTACCCCTCCTACTTAGCATCAGGGCCATTATCAGGGGCTAGGGTGTAGGAAAGCAGCAACATGCTGATTCCCATCCGCTTGATGACACACTCGCGGCAAGCTGGCTTGGTTGTCACACCATCTCTCTTCGACAGATCCGGGCTGAGGCTGGGAAAGAGTCAACCGGGACAACGCTTCAATTGCGGCGCCCCGCCCCCTAAAGCGACACAGAACCGTCATGAAACGACGAACCCTAAACCCTAAACCCTAAACCCCTAAACCCTAAAAAAAAACCTCTAAACCCCTAAACCCCTTGCTGCAGGCTTGCTTGCAAGGACGCCTGGTAGTTAAACCCCTAAACCCTAAACCCCTAAACCCCTACAGTCCCAAGGCCCCCGACGCATGGTGCGCACCGACGCAGCGACACCTCGCCACGCCACCGGGGCGCGCCTGCCCAAATGCTCGAGGCTCTAAGCTGAGCATCGGTTTCGGAGGCTCTAAAGGTGGTTTGGGGATCCTTACAGGGATCTCTGGGGTTCCTTAAATGGATCTATAGGGTTTAGGGGTTTATGAGGCAAAGGACCAGCGGGCATATGAGTGATCATAAACTATGATTTTAATGAGGATACGATCAGGAAGTATGATGAGGTCCAGGTCATGTCGGGCATAATATAGCATCTTTGGATACCCTAGTCTGTCTCTTTGATGCAATTGCGCAGGCAATTGTTTAGGACCGGGCATCAGAAGCTCCTTTTGTATAAGAGTGTAATGTGCAGATAGTCATGCCAGAGTCTATCGAAAGGCTCTATTTGCGGCTTTTTCTGTGACATGTGGACTGTTGGGCTGACATGGCTACAGTAGTAGATCTGCGTTTGCCAGTTGATGCAATGCAGCAAGTATCGCGAGCAACAGGTACTGACACTAGGCGATTTGACTCCCTTAATCCGGAAGGAGCTCATGTCAAATACCCAGGCTCTGTTGAAATTAAGATAGCTGCGCCGCTAACTTCATTACATGCTCTGCCCAAGAGCCTCCATGCCACAGCTGAAGCAGAACATGGACCTCGGCCATCGAAAAAGAAGCTCATGCACCACAAACATGAACTCCCCCCTAAACCCTTTTGCTACTGGACTTGCCCCCTTAAACCCTGAACCCCTAAATCTTAGAATCCCCAAGAAGGGCCCTTGACTGGTCTCCATGCCAAAATCCCTAAAGGGGAGCTCCCTCTGGCCCATAAACTCTAACCCTGAACCCCAAACCCTTGTAAACCCTGCAAGCAAAAGCCTACTAGTGGGGCCTTAATAATTAGAATGGGGTCTGGGGGCCCACTCTGCTGTACTATATAATAAAGACTTACTAAAAAAACAAAAGGAGTATAGGCGATTACCCCTATATTAACTGAAGGCTCTGAGCAGTTGGCCCACATCGGCAGGTCATCTTATCACATCCTGTGAGCAAGCCATCAGCCTGGTCGGGAACAGAGAGGCTGCATACTGAGGGTTCTCTACTCTACTAGGGGTTTAGGGTTTAGGGGTTTACGCTCTCACCAGGGGAGGATCCATAGGTGCGGGTCGGCGTGAGACTGGAACTTCAGACTATCAGTTGTCTACAGATGTGCCCATACTGAAAAGCGAAAAACCCAAGCGCTCAAGCAAGATTAAAGCTAGCCTGTGTTCAGGGCACTGCTTTAAGTGCACCTCTTCTGAGCAAGTAGAGATCTCTCGGCAGAGGTACAGCGGGCCGATGCACCACTAATTAGTGCAGAAAAAACATTGCCAGTGCGGGTTTAGAGGTGTAGGGTGTAGTACTAGAATATAGGGATCAAAGATGGTGTATAGTTAACAT
Source organism: Symbiodinium sp. CCMP2592 (assembly GCA_905221615.1). Lineage (NCBI taxonomy): Eukaryota > Dinophyceae > Suessiales > Symbiodiniaceae > Symbiodinium > Symbiodinium sp. CCMP2592. Next base: position 40,854 of record CAJNDT010005068.1, read on the forward strand.
TATATCACCGTCTATCGTAAAAATGTTAAATGCCCGGCGCCTTCTGAAGCCATGTCGCTATAACAGTGACTACTACACCAGGAATTAGAACATGGCATCAACAACGGCAGCACTCAAGACAAACACATCCCAAAAGTCATAGTAGCAGTCGAAAAAGCAGTTCTGGGTGTCAGAATTGTAGTGACCAGCATAGCAACAATTCAAAGTGACCCCTGACTATGATCTCGAACGGCCGAGGAAGCGACAGTTGAACGAACTAGCAGAGCATGACAGGGAATCATCCTCAGTTCAACTTTTCCATTTCGCCATCATTCAACATGTACGGATGAGGAGTGCCTAGGGCCGGGGTCCTCAGAAACAGGGTGCTGTGGGGTACTTGTGGCCTGCTTCTGAATCAGCACGAGGCATCGCGGGCACTGGCGGATGCCCAGTCGCTTCAGCTCCTTGCGACGCTGGAGTAGGCTCCGGTTTGTTAGCCTCGGGTGCACAAGACACCTACTATGTGAGGAGGGGGTAGGTGACAAGCCTTGCAGGTCAGGATTGGGGATTTGGACTACGATCGCAGCTCATGCCTTGTGCGCCAACCGGCTGACAGCTCAAGGAAGAAATCAGCTGCCGCACACAGAACCCCATAGCGAAACCAGCCCCTCCGCCTTGCCAAACCCCGAAATCTGAACAAAGATCGTGCCCCTCTGCACCTGAACCTCTTGTGACGAGAGCTGGCTTTCAGAGCTGGTCCTGCATCATCAGCCAATGAATTCTGTCTTGAGTAGACGAGTTCGGGCAGGGAAGGGGGGGGGGTCTTCAGGGCTGAGTACCCTAGCTCAGAAAAGGTTAACCTTCTCAACTGTGGTAGGGTTACAGAAGCCCCAAAAGGTTAAAGTTTAAATGCTCTGCTACTCAGGGGTCCGGGATTCCTGGCCTCGGGCACAGCCTAAAGACCGAACGAGTCCGCTGCATTGCCTTTTCAGAGAGCCAGAAGGGAGCGGGTTTCCAGGCGACCCTTCCTGTCTGGCGGTTTCATCCACTTCTAGTTCTATCTTGTCTACTTGTTGTGTTGGAGTTGGTCTTGTGAAGAGCTTGTGTTCAGCAGAGTCCTGCAACAGAAGCAGGCCGACCGAAACCGCGAATTCTGCCAAGAAGCCTAATCACCACCCACCGCAAATGTGAATCCCCAGAGCCCTGCAAAACCAAACAAACACACACTGTGACACACACACAAACACGCATATATATATATATATATGTACACACACATATGCATATATATATGTGTGTGTGTGTATATAGATTTCGCCATGGTGTGGATCCGTCCTTTGAGCTCAAGAAGGGCCGATCGAAGAGAGATGGAACCATGCTGCAGACGTCTATGTACCGGTCTTTAGCGTGGCAAGAGATGCGAAGGCAATCGGGATATGGAAACAGAATAGCCCAACATCTGCAAGCTAATCGAACCTCCTTCTGAATCACGGGGCATATAGGCTGATAGAAGATTAAACCATTTAACCGAAAATGACATTCTGAAAGCAGTAGGATCAAACACTCAAACGACCGATCGCTCCTCGAACCGAGCTCTTGCTGCAAGCGCTGTGCAGCTGCGATCTTCACAGCCGCTGATTCGTCGAGACAGGACGACAAATCCTGCTTGGAATTTCGATCAGGGAGTTTCCGAAAATGTGGTGACACTAATATAGTACGCTAAATAGTAGGATCCTTGTTACAAGGACCCCCCAAAAAAGAGGTAGCCCTAATTTTCGGAAACCCCCAAGAGAACCCGGTGGACTGAAGCGGATGGGAAGCTTCAGGGCTCACGGTGGCTGGGTTTGACTTAGGGTTATAATTACGGAAACTACACTTATATGGACTTATATTCCCATTTAGGGAACTTATAACTGAACTTACTAAGTCCGATGAACCTCCAAGTATTGCTGCCTGGGCCTTGGGCTTCAGTTCACGATGCTAAGAAACTCTCCGAAGGGTGGGATACAGCAAGGTCAGTCCTCCCAAATGCCATCACAGGTAGGCAAGGGACACCTGCGGCGAGTATGTCGGACTTCCGTGTCAGAAATTAGGCCTTAAGGATGCTCAATCCAATGTATCCACGCTTTCTGTCTCGGGATTCTGCGTCCTATGATGAGCTTGGTACCTGCATCAGGTCTTGGATCATGGTGAGGGGCCTTGATGTTCTCATTCGGACCGCATCGAGTTGAAGCACAGGAAAACTCGTCCCCGTCTTCTGCTTCGCGAGACATTTAGCGCCTGGTGCGCATGCTGTCTGCTTACTTATATAACATATAGAGTCCCATGTAAGACCTCTCGAACCGCATTTGCTGTAATCTGCGTTGACTTGCTGAGTCGCGCATCTTTTTCTGGTAGCACCAACGCGCTCAAGCTGCCCAACTCTGCACCGCAACCTTTGCAACCATCGGGCAAACAAACATCAACGAACGGCTCGTTCCCCCTCGACGCCGTTGCCAAATTGTGAAAGGCGTGACTTGAATGCCCAAGTTGTTATCGACCATCAAGAACCGGCGTCAGCAGATGGTCAGCGTCCGTTGGGTCACGGACAATTTTCGGCTACAAGCTTGGAGGTCTTCTGCTTCTTGGTGGGCTCCGCGTCCTGCACTGATTGCACTGCCGTCTGTAGTGGCCTCTTTGTCTTGTTCGCATGGGCTTGGGCTTTGGCTTCCAGCTCGGCGATGAAAGTGTTGACGATGCTGCTATGGATGTTGATTCCCCGCAGCACCGGCAGTCTGCCTGACACGCTTTGCACTTACTTGCCTCATCTGGCTTACATGCATAGGGCACTAGACAAGTGCCCGAAAGCACGAGTGCGACATCCGTGCTTCCCAGTGTCGCGGCCTTTTGCGGCTGGGCCGGACATGGGTTCCCAGCCACTGTTGCTAAGAAGCTCTTCCTCGCTATGCATGAGACTCCGTCAGACTCAGACAAAATCCGATGCTGTGGATCAGAAATATCAAACTGGCCTTCGGCAGGGATAGATGTTCTGCCATCACTTGCCAGATCTTGTCGAGGGGATCTGTGTCATAAACTTTGACCTGTTTTATCAAATCTGCGGTCGTCGCGCTGGTTCTTTTCACTAAGCCTGTTACAGCTGTGAAGCCACCAATGAACTCAACCCAGCAGCGTTCACAACAGTTGTCTTCAAGATGTGTTGCTATTGGCCAGTCTAGTGCGGGACAAGTGAGCCATGCTCCATCCTTGGCAACCATCTGGGAGTTTCCGAAACTAGGGGATCCTAATATAGTACTCTAAATAATAGGATCCTTATTATAAGGACCCCAAAATAAGGTACCCCCCAATTTTCGGAAACTCCCATCTCACATCGGTCATGCGACTGCTTGTCATCGCAGTATTCACAAGTCGTCGCCTGGCAAACAAGCTCGAGACAGTCCTCGCAAATGCTCTCGTAGCACCCGCACCCTGTTGCTTCTGAGCAAAAAGACATGACTTCCCCACATTCAGCACAAAAGTCTTCCGCCACTGGGCTGAGAAATCGACAAAGTACCTCCGCGGCGTAAAGCCACGATCTGGCATCCGGCTGATTTGACTGGCTCGTTGCTGTGAGCCCTCGACGGCACTGCGACGTAGAATCATAATTACAAAAATGATGCACCATACGGTTGATGATAAATCCTGCATTACCCTAAGGACCCTAGACTATGGGAATAATGGTATCTTTCTTATTATGGGTAATGCAGGATTTATATCATCAACCGTACAGTCTGCAAATCGGGTCTGAAATACGACAGAGCGCCCGGCTTTGCGAAACTTCCAAAACGGAAGGCCTGGACCCTACAGGGTCACGCCAATCTCTGGAAGACCTGAACCCCCAAAATGACAAGCCCACCCTGAATAATGAGCAACATTGCTCCTTAGAGTTCTTGACTACATTCATAACATGGCATACACCGAAACTCTACTCTTGTCATTGAGGCACCTATATGTTTGGCTCTGGGACTGCCTTCCCGATGATCTTGACTGCCCCCTCTTAGGGCTTACAAATGTTCACATACTTAGGGGCTGAGTACCCTAGCTCAAAAAAGGTTAACCTTTTCAATGCTGGTAGGACTACATAAGCCCTAGGTTAAAGGTTACCTACACAGCTACTAAGCATACCAGGACCCTCCTGGTACCCTCAAATAGGGGTATATGGTCCCAAATAAGAGGCATTTAGGGTCTAATAGAGGGTTGATGGAGGGTCTAGGTAGGGTTTTGGAATTTTTGACCCTCACAGCCGTGCAGGCCAGGCAAGGGGTTTCGACCCGCACAGGCTGGCGAACAAATCCGCCCCGGGAGAATTCCGAAAATTCGGGGTACCTTAGTCTGGAGCCTTATTCATAAGAATCCTACTGGTTAGGGACTACTATATTAGGGTCCCCGGAATTTTCGGAAACTCCAAGGCAAGGTTTCGGGTTTGTGCTTTGGGGTTTGCATGCTAAGGGGTAAGGGTAAACTTTGGGTACAGCCCCCATACAGTAACAGTCTGAAATAGGGCTACTATACAGGGCCTAATGTAACTATATTAGGCATATTATCCAACTGTTACTCAGTGGGGGCCGTACCCAAGGTAAACTTGCAGTGCACCCTCCAAAGGTGGACATGAGGTCATCCGGGGCTGCCTGGGCCGTTCTTTCAGTCCTGCTACGGCTGATGGACAAAATCCTGCTCCTTATTATGGGTCATGCAGGATTTCTATCATCAACCGTATCTTCAGATTGACACGACCTAAATTCCCGAAGCCTGAACCACTGAGGCCATGTAGGTATGGCAGAATCAGGACAGTGACATCATGAGCTACTGCGGTTGATGGTATAAATCCTGCATTACCCAAAATAAGGAATGTGCCATAATTCTCATAGTATAGGGTCCTTAAGGTAATGCAGGATTTATATCATCAACCGTAGTAGCCTAGGCGAACCGCTAGCCTGATCGGAATGGATCCGTTCTCTGCAGCGGTGACGGCAAACTTCCGGGCCTCGCTTCGAAGATCTGCCAGTGCTTGGGGTTGATGATATAAATCCTGCATTACCCATAATAAGGAATATACCATAATTCCCGTAGTTTAGGGTTCTGAAGGTAATGCAGGATTTGTATCATCCACCGTTGGGGTTGCATCCAGGTCTCTGACGCTATAATAGCCAGGTTAACATGAGCTCACATGCTGTGCACGAGGCTTTAAGCCAATGCGTGCAACATGCTCACAGAACTCAGGTTTGACAACATCGACAAGAATTACTTGATTGAAGGTTTCAACCAATGCACCGCGCAGAGTGTTAAAGGGTCAAAGGCTTGGGGGTGGGCTATTCCGGGCAAGGTGGGGTTCCCATGTTGTTGCTAGGGAATTTGCGATAATTAAGCATACCTTTCGCAGGTTCTTGAAGAACATACGCTCAAAGTCCAATGGGTCTGGTATAAGCGGCCGGCACAGCCCACATGAAATGAGGCCTCGCACTGGGCGCAACGGAAAGCACCTTAGCTTGGCAGCCCGGTGGAACAATCACTACCTCCCATCGCACTGCGCAGAGGCAGCATGATTACTCCAACTAAATGTTCCGGTGACAGATACTTGGTCATACATGCTGTATTGTATCGCTGGAGAAAAGAATACACTGACAATCTGTGCTACTGTAGCGAAGCCTCACCCGCGTTTCAAGTGACACTCAACTGTCAACCAACCATCACATCAACATAAGCTGAAGTAGGGACGTAGTCGATGGTGGTCAGGCAGCACCGGAAAGCACATTAGACGACAGCCATGTCCGTCGGACGAGTCCGTCGGGATGCGTTCTCTTGGAGAACCAAGTCATACCGTACAAATTCAATGTCAAACAACTGATGGCAGTCAAACGACTTGTGGCGACTTGCTGAGATCTCAACACTCTCCAAATATGGTGATATATTTACACCAGTATGGAAGTCAAATGCAACATCTTGTAGCCGTGCACAGATATGCAATACGGTGCCAAGCCCGAAGCAAAGCCCCTTTGGCAGAAGAGCTACTGTAGCCCATTCTACTACAATCTGTAGTTACATAAGTCCCTACCTGACAGCAACGTATTGCAGCATCCGAAAACCCGACACCCCAAACCTGAAGCCAAAGTCGTGAACCCGGCTTTCTTTGCCCAACACAAGCTGAAGCACAAAAAGTCGGCACAGTGCCACGTCTACACTAGTATAAACACCGATCAGATCAGTGCGAGCCATGCATAATGTTTTCGACAGGCATGTAGGTACGTACATTCGTACATACATACATACATACATACATACATACATGTACATACATACATACCATATATACATGCATACCTACCGACATACTTACTTACTTACATCCTTACTTACTCACACACACACACACACACGTTACACAATCCACCTGTTTTGCTGCATCTTGAACCTCTCGCTCCGAAGTAGCATGCTGTAACATGCATGAAAAGCCTTTGCCTGCAGCACGCATCCCCCTTTGACCAAGGAGCTGAGCGTGTTCGAATATTGAAATCTGCCGATATCACTTTATTGCTATTGCTTCAAGCCGGAGGCACCCTCCGCGATGCCATCGCTCGTAGCTGTAAACTCATCGAGGCAAATGGGGCAGTCACCTTTCGGGAGTCAAAGAGTTGAGGTGTTCCGTTGGGGATGAAGCCAATTAGACGGAGGATGTAGGGCTTCGGCTTTTAGAAGGACCTGGGGCGAAGGAGAGAGGATGCAAAAACCCTGACTTGAGGATCTGGGAAAAAGCTCATTACCCATAGGCCCCAAAGTAACTCCTTTTGGGGATTACCTTCTAGGATTCTATATATGGACCCCAAAAAGGAACTACTGTGAGCAGCTTGGGGCCTGAGTAGCGCAGAGCCATTCGTTACACCCCAGAGCTGCTTTATAACGACGGCAGCACACATGCGCAGTCTTCGTTGGCAAGCATGGCATCCGAAACTGCTGGGGCATGGATTGCCAAGTTTAGATTCGACGTGCGCACCCTGATTTCTATACTAGATTCGACTAGATAACCCAGTAACACATGATCTAGGAGTCCTAGGGCCCTAGGGGTATCCTCCAAAAAAACCCATCGCAAGTTTCTTCTGTCGGCGTGGAGCCTTGCGGCATCGTGGGCGACAAGGCAACTTGCCGATGACATCTTCCCAAAAGCTGGCTTTCAGGGCTTATACGGTTTGGGCGTAGGGTTTCTGCCACTAGCTGGATGTAGGGTTTCATTAAGGCTATCGGCGAAATGGCAGTTGGGTCGACAACTTTGAGGCACAAATGCATCAACGGACGTCGCAACAACAAATGCTTGAGCTTGCCAAGGAAACGCAATATGCATAGATCTATGTATATACTCTAGTGTATATGTATGCAGTACAATATGTATAGTATGTAAACTTGTCATTATTTATATAACTCTCCAAAACCGTCTACAAAATATGTAAGTATATCTGTGTGAATGCCTGTATGATATGTATTTTACATTTGTAAATCTATACATATGTATGGGCTTGCCTGGGCTACATGAGTTTCAATCTCCTGCTGTTGGAGTCCGCGAAGCATGGTCTGTGTTGGATTGGCGACGGATTAGGGCCAGGGCTTTCGGATGTCGGATCAGGGTTTAGGGTTTAGGTTTTCGGGTTAGAGGTTCCGGGTTGAGGCGAGGATTGAATTCGCGCGTTCAGGGTTTGAAGCGCGGATTGGAGCAGCCTATCTTCGCTCATGAAGCTGAAGCCAAAACGGCAGTGGATGCTTTCCGTAGGTGCAGCTTCAACTGAGACTTCCCCTTGGTTCGTCAATTCTCACTTCCTGACAGCAGTAATGTGACACCGAAGCCGGCACGGCACAAAAGCAGCAGAGTTGCATTCTTTTCCCCTCGCGGACTTGTTACACGATGCCACCTTCATCGTCAACTTGGCGTCTTCTGACATGGGCCTGCGCTAGAGACGAGCATGTATGAACTGTCAACCCTCCTTGCGTAGCTGTGAACGGCAACGCTGCTTCGAAGCGCCGGTCGTGCAAACATGTACGAAGAACCCTTCGGACCTTCAATCACCTCCGCCCGATGAGAGAGTACCTGCCTGTTCGCCTATCTCTCCAGCATCACAGCTTCCACTGAAGATGATAGAGCTACTGTCGGGCAAGCTGTCGTGGTGTGCTTTCTGAACGACATCCTCCTCAGCCTTTCTACCCCGAAGCCGACGCTGTGAAAGTCAACAAGCTCAACAACATGGGAGACGCCCTAGGCCCTAAACCCCTTGAGCAACAAACTGTTGGCATAGACCCAAGCCTCAAGCCTCCGGCCGTCGGGACCTCGAAGCCTAAGGCCTAAGGCCAGCGTGAAGCCCATCATGCAAGGTGTTCTACAGCTTTGTCCCTGACCTCTCGCACCGAAACCCCCGGATATGATGCCGTCAAGGTGCATATTGTTCCCCAGACCTTTTCCCTTTTTTAAAGCTACTGGACTCAAGTCTAGCCAGTCTACGACCCACAATCATCTTCAGACCCTTTCCCTGAACCCTAAACCCTTCCCCCAAGGGTGCAAGTGCTTAGTTATCATACATTCTTCAAAATAGTAACCTACATAGCTATTATCCCAAACAAGAGTACCTGATTATTGGGTACTTTGGACCCTTCGGGTACTCTTCGTTCCCCGGAACTCCCTGACAAAGAGTGGGAGCCTTAATCTGCTGCGTCGACTCCCGGCGACGGAAGGCGCAGGAGACCAGGTCCTCTTGAGAAGCTGAGTGTTCAGGGTTTAAGGAAAAGGGCTTAGGGAAAAGGCTTTAAGGAACCTGTTCCTTTTTTGTGAGGCGAACAGGGTTTTTTCACTCCTACCTAGCAAGGACGAAGCCGAGGGTTTTAGGGAAAAGGGTTTAGTGAAAAGGGTTTCATTAGCTCAGCGAAGGAAACAACCCCCGACAGGGGAAGCCTCTTGACCTTCGACTTTAAGGTCTCAGCAGTGTCCAGAATCATAGTATGTTACACACACACATATATATATATATACACACATACCAATATACACTTATGTGTATGTGCATCTATGTGTGTATATATATATATACGCACACATAAATATAAATATATATATATATATACATATACATACATATATATATATATATGTACTTTTAGGTATTCACATAAGTTTCTATAAACATAAACATATATATATATATATGTGTGTGTGTATCTCTATATATATATATATATACATGCATAGATATATTTGCACACATAAGTACATATATATATATATATATATATTTAGATACTTATACATATATATATATATATAAGTAGGTACAGGCTTCAGCTTGAAACGGGGCCTCGGAGGACTAGAGTCTGACTGTCATTCTGGTTGGATGCCTTTGTGATGGTCGGTATTGGGGCGGGCCTCAATGGGTAGGAATTGAGTTCAGGGCTTGAGACTTGTCGAGAGATAGGCACCGGCCGGATGGTGTTTTTGCATATAGGTAAGATATCAGATCTGATATGCATTCAGCACAGGAGCCGAAATCCTGCAACAAAAGTTGCAATGCCCAACACTGCGAGACCCGTACCCGTAGTGTTACGAAGCTCAACAGAAGACGAGGTACGTCCACTTCGACAGCCATGTCTTCTTCATCCTTTGGAGCCTGCAGAGTCACATAGTTGCACTGTCGATCATGCTCTCGTCGCTTTGCTTAATAGTATCGATTCTGGTTCCTGCTGGCTTTGTTTATCCAAACTTGAGTTAAGAATTTATAGGATGTTGCCGACGAATGTAGGAACTACAATGGAGACGGTACGTAGGGCTTTCTCATGGCAATGCGTCAACAGATATCAAAAAACACAGATCGCAGCGACAACAAGAACACGCTGTTCTGCAGGGACGCAATGTTGAAGACAGGAATGCATGTCGCTACACCGAAGCCCTTGCCAATGGCTGGATCCGACCCTGGCCATCACAGTCACGGCGTGGCGTGAGAAGACTCTGCAGAACATGAAGGCCTTCACTCTGCCTAGAAAGAGCATGTGCCCCACTTGACGACTGGCATGAGGATGTCAGATGGTCCGAGGCACAGCAAAACCTCAACCAGCCCTGGACATGCGGCGGTGGTAAAGCCCAGCCTCCTTCTTCCAACCATGTGGGCGCATTGCATCAGACTCAACGTCCTCGGTAGCAGTCAGTTGCGCAAAGCGGTCTTGCTTCCTTGCACCGGAGCAGGTGTCACGTCACGTCGACTCATGGTCTATTGCCTGAACTGTTGGGTTCTGTCAAGGATAGGGATGCATCGACTCTATACTGAACTTAGAACCCTAGCAAACATTATAATTTCAGCTGTTTCTTAGGGATTATAATAACCAAAAATTAAACAACAATTTCTAAGTACCCCTAAGAAGACATGAAGTCGGGCAGGCTTAAAGTCGGCTCTGCGTGCGGGGCCCCGGAATGCCCCGGACCCGAATCACCATCCAGGAGACATAGACAGAGAGCTCTGGGTCTAGGGTCAACGAACCAGACGTTAAAGATCGTTAAAGTACACGCTTTCGGTTACTCTCTTACCATGCCTCAGCCAACCCTGACATATACCCAGCCCGATCCGGCGTAGGGTGTTACCATCGATCCACCCAGTATCGATGAAGTACTGGAGCAGAAGATACAAATGTAGCATTTAGACCATATAGAAGTAACGACATGAAAGCAAGCAAGCAAACGTACATATCTGCATACCCTCCACAGCAGTACGGTAGGAGGGCAGCATGAAGACGACAACTTTAAGTACTCCTCCTCTGCGAGCCTATCTTTGCATCCCGGAGACATATGTGCTGTCCATGAGATGGCTGAGGCGTGTCCGAAGCAGCCTCCGGCAACTGTAAGGGTGGGGTCTCACTCCGGTGCACGTCTGGGGGTGCCACTGGCGGACATGTGCAAAAGTCGTTAGACTTTCTTGCGCTACCAAAACCTCCCCTTTGTCGGGTCACCCAACAATTCCATACGATTGTTTATAAGAGCCTACAAAAAAAGTAGGTTATGGCGGTGATGGTAATTTAGGGTAGGGTTTAGGGAAATGAGTGTGCTCTGCCACCGATTTTTGCCAGCCTCACAACCATGAGATGCAGCAATGCCCCTAAACCCAAAACCCTAAGCCCTAAGCCCCATAGCTCAGCCTTTCGTTGATGCCCGGCATGCCCTTCACCAGCTGAACGTGCTTCGCCGCATCCTTCTTCTTCTCCTTAGACTCTCCCAAAATGCCTTTTATGACTGCCGCCTGTACCTGTGAGCCGACCAACTCTTGCAACTGAGCAACTGTGGTTATTTGCTCGAAACTCTCGGGGCCCCGATCACTCAAAGCACAACCTTTCGTAAGTTTATGTAGGCGCAGTCGTTGGGTATCTCCGCTAGCACCTAGCCACTCACACCTCAGGATATCCTCTGTTGTGAGGAACCTCCTTGTAGCGCCTTTCCTGGGCTTCTAGAGCTACGGATGCTTAGGAGTTTCAGCTTGCGCTGTAAGAACCTAACCAAGACCCGCCACTCAAGTTAGCCATTAACCTGGGTCGACTCGATTTGACTATGCCAAGGTCCTCCCCCCACTTGCAAGCCTCGAAACGGCCCACATCTGGATTTGATAGGGTTCAAAGTTTGTTAACCCTGAACGCTAAATTGGCCCTTCAACAGGATTTGATAGGCTTGTTTGTGCTACCATGTCGGATGGGCAAGTTCTCCATCCTGTCGGACACAGTCACACCAAGACATGCCAGAACACCATTGGTTTAGGCCCTACGGTTAGGGGGGCCCAGTCGTGTAGTGCCTGCTGCACTGCTTGAGTGGAACTCGGACAATACAAGCGAGGCACATGTCCGTAGGTCGGCTTGTTGTTTTGTGAGAATTTGGGGGTTTACACTTCCGGATTTTTGGTTCAGGGCTGGGTACCAAACTCAGACGTCAGGCCGAGATTCTCCGACCACACACTCGGAAGCAATAGTGCTTTTCTCAGACACCGGGACGCCTGCAGGGCGCAGGTTTTGGACTTCGGCTCATAATTAAAAGCAACCCAACACCTGCAAAGCCTATATAACCCGTGGGTGTCTTGATCTCACTCTGCTGCAGATTCAATTCCGGTCGCCTCCAACAGCTCCACGCCAAATGTCCTTCGGTTCAGGGCAGCAAGAGGATCTAGGATCTGATAGGATCATACTGAGACTTGACGGCGGCTGCTACACATTGCTGCAGGGCTCCCGAGTTTCTGGCTTATTCGAGGACCTCGTGCACCAAGTTCTGGAGTCCAGCCCTCAAGAGGTCTCATATTTTCCTCTCCCCCAGTCCTGAAGCTCATCACCGATCGAGTCTAAAGACTCGGCCGCATCAGAAGTGCCTGACCATGAGGTTTGGTGAATGCAAGTCTTACTGCCTTGACAAGACGAGGTCCCGGCAGCAAGGCACGAGAATATCAGTAGGTCAGGTATGTCATTGAGGTCCTAACCTATACGAACTAGCCAACAGGGCTACCGTGAGTCGGCTTCGCTTCAAACTTCAACCAGGAAGACACCACCGCTGATATAGGAGACCATACTTTGGCTCCATTCTGCCCCAGATCGAAAGTGCACCGGCTGAGCAAGTTTGGCTCCTGAAGTGGGTCGATGTGGGAGTTTCCGAAAATAGGGTACCATAATATAGCACTGAATAGCAGGATCCTTATTACATGGTCCCCAAAATAAGGTACCCCTAACTTCGGAAACTCCCATGCGGGTCGTACAAACTTTCTTTTGTCGCAGCCGTTTGCACGGCTGGACGCTTGTGTGCCCCTCAGAGACTCTGACACATGCCGCCTTTGACTCTGTACACGCATGTTCGACGAAAGACATGACAGCATCAAACGGCAGAGTACAAAAAACAAAAACTTACGTATCGCCTCAGCACTCAGCCGAAAACTTTGGAGCAGCTGTGCCAGCATCAGCTACAGCTGCCCGCTTCTGTTCTGATTCATGCTCCAGCTTGTCGAGCTGAATGCCGACAGGAATTTCGCTGCAAGCGTCCCTCTCATTTAATTTTGACTGGATGCACTTCATCTGACAATGTGACATTGACATGCTGAGGGACGAGGAACATTTCCACACATTTAGGTGATGACCAATACTATCCCTATAGGGGTCCTGATTCTAATTGTACTATATAGGGAACTCCAGAAAGTTGGAATATGGATTAATGGTAGTAGGATCCCCTATAATTTACCTTAAAGGGGTTACGATAATGAGATTCCAACTTTTCTGGCTTCTACTGTAAGAGATGAAAAACATCGAAGCCCCAAGCTTCGGGATTTTGGCTCCTAAACCCTAAACCCTAAACCCTGATACATCGTGAGGCCCACGGGTTCTTTCAGCGCCTAGATCAGGAAGCTCTCCGTAGCCACCCTCGCCTTCGGAAGGACGAGACTACGGCTGATGATATAAATCCTGCAGTACTCATAATAAGGAAGATACCGTAATTTTCATAGTTTAGTATCCTTAAGGTAATGCAGGATTTATATCATCAACCGTAGCACCCGATCCCTATCGTGACCACGCACACGAGGGGCTTCAGAGGGGCTTTGAACCGGTCACAAAGCGAGTTGCTAGTTGAAAGGTCCGAAAGGGTTTGCCGCGCTCCACCCGAGTCAGTTTTGATATCTAGAACTCTTGCATGGCTGTTCCAGAGTTTTAGCAGGTTTTGTGCCGCAAGGCCTTTTCATACAGACTCTAGAGTAGGTTAGTAGGGCTGCAGAAGTTGTTCAGTGGTGTTGTAGGGGTTTGCAGGCACTTCGTAATGGTTTGTACAAGGGTTTGCGTTTAGAGTTGAAACGGTCTGGCAAATCTTGACAAGGGTGTTAACCCAAGAGGTTTTGTTAGGCATGACGCCAGTTCCGAACTTAGTCGCCGCAATATTCAAGTCATGTCGGGACATGCGGCTCAGCAACGAATCGCCAACCCTCCTGATCAAGCCGAAAAGTCAACTCGACGGGTTTAGGTCCCGACAAGGTGGAGGCCCGAAAAACGTCCCTCTATCCTCAGCATCAGCGTCCCGCGCCTGAGAGGACAAATGGCACCGGCAAGTGGTCCTGCGCCATGAAATAGCCGACGGCAGCGCGCATCCGCAGGACGTCCTGCATCTCGGCATCCGCCTGCCAAAACAAAGTTTAGATGCTGTTGCTTCACTTGTATGCGACCAAGGTCAGTGCGGTTGGTAAAGAGGGCTTGAGGGATCAATAGATCGTCTAAGCCGTCTAAGTTTATGCGTCTCTTCCGTTGGCAGCGGGCATGGCATACTCCTGTCCGGTCCTGCCTATTGCGACCATCCTCCGATATGTGTATGTATGTGGCAGTCAGCATGCAAGCATATATGCATACGACAGCTCACTTGCATGCTTTGTATTGCATGTTTCACTCGTATGTGAAACACGCGTATGTGTATGTATGTATATACATATATATATATATATATATACATTGTATAGAGAGAGCATGAAACAGTATATTGGCCGTGTGATGTACACTGACACACGTACAGGCAGACAAATGTGCATGCATGTCTGCGCGCATGTATGCATGTGTCCATGTAGCGTGATGCATGTCTGTCTGTCTGTCCGTCTGTGTGCCCGTCCGTCTGTATGATATGTGTGTTCCTTGTGTCTATATGTATGTATGCACGTATGGGGGGATGCCTGTTGCTGTTGCTGTTGCTGTCGCCATGGTAACGGTTCTGGTTGTGGTTGCGGTTGCCTTTGCCGCAACTGTTGTTGTCGTTGGTGGTTGTTGCTATGTTGTTGTGTTTTGCTGTATTCCGTCGATTGTTTTGCATTTTTGGTTGCTTGCACCTGGACTGCCAAAACCTACGCCCGCTGACCACTCATCTAAGCTCGGCAAAAAATGCTCCGAGTCGTCGAGACATTAAGTAAGTTCCGAAGCTCCGGTTCGGGTAGAGTTTGCGCTGTGGGTTCAAGTTTAGGTCCGGCCCAGGAGGAAGAGCGGGGAGTCTTACGAAGGAGGTGACAAGTGCAAGGCTCCACAGAGGTAGGCAGTGTTCCGCCCTCATTAGAATAGCTTGAAACACCAGACCACAGGACTTGTCTTCGGGGAGTTTGATGAACGTCGTCATCCGAGATCCAAGATCGAAGACCCAATTGCCTAGTTAATATGTACATGTCAATTGACTAGGAGACACTGGAGGATGCGCACAACTACCAATTCTCTCCTGCGCAGGCCCCACGTAGGCCATGATGGCACCCAGTCTGGCAGAAGTTTAACTTGGGTGTGTACCGAGATGTGTTGCAGGCAGCCAGGAGGCCTTTGCGAGGTGTGTTCGTAACTACGACGACGGTGCGCCCTAGAATGGAGTCTAGTCCTAGTGTTGACTTGATGCCAGCCGCGGGTTCAAAGCTTAACGCGTGATACACTTGCTGTGTCCCAGCTGCATCTCCGAGCCGACGTTGGCTGCATGGCATAGCACAGATGTAATGCACGAAGCCTGAATCGTCGAAAGAGACACACAAAGAGAACAAAACGACGATGTCCGATACAGAAAAACAGAACTCATGGGAACATGGACCAATGAAGAACCCTGTGGATGCACGCGGAAGCAGACTTCCGCAAAGCATGTGCTGCATATATGCAACCGCAGAACTTCCCGCCACAACCAGCAAGAAATCTCTTTGTTTACAGCTGCCTGCACAGGCATCCTACTCTCACTTTGCCCTCGAGCCGGATGCAGTAACCTGCTTTTGCTCGACAACTTTAACTATCCCCATCCTTTGGAGTCATTTACAAAGGATCACGCTGTTACTGCATCCGAAGATGAGGATCCTGTTAGGACGCGGCGGGTTCACCGTGCCCCAATTCGCGGGTCCGTGCGCCGGCGGTAGGATTGATTTAGCTTGGAGCCTTCTCCTCCATGGTGTAAGCTCACATATTGAGCAATGCCGGTGGCAAAAGTTTTATGTGTTTATGTGGTTTCTAGGAGCAGCGGAACCGCAGAGAAATGCACAGTCAATCACTGGATGATATTGGACCTAGTTCGTTGAGTCAATGTCGAGCGATATCCTGACAAACAGAAGACAGGCTATGGTACAGTGAGGGATTCGGGAAGTTAAGTTCGTATTCTGCGAAAGGAGCTTCAGTGGCTTTGAGGTCTCAGGCAAAGCCAGAACAGAAGCAGAGCAGTTTGCAGAGCCGGTCGTCGAAACAGACCAGGCCCTTTTGCAGCAGGCTGCTCTCGCCCGGCACAGACCAGGCGCTAAACCCTCAACTCACGTTATTTTGGGGCCTTAATAATTAGAATAGGATTTTAAGGCCCACTATTGCATATTTATGATAAGGAGCCCCCAAAATAGTAGAGGTAATTAGTAAGGCCCCTATATTAATCCCTTACAGACCAAAGGCGACCAAACCCCATCAACCGCTGCCTCGTGAGCGCCGGTCCACTACTCCCAGGGCCTGGCAGATGCTGTCTCGACACCTGGCAGAGATACGGTTTCAGGATTTGGGAGTTTCCGAAAATTAGGGGTACCTTACTTGGGGGTCCTTATAAAAAGGATCCTACTTTTTGGGATACTATATTAGGGTCCCCTATTTTCGGAAACTCCCATTTAGGGCTTACAGGCTTACAGGGTTCATAGGGCCTACCTATAGGGTCTAAGGGTTTAGGGCTTATTGGGTTTATACTTGTCTGCCATTGTCTGCCCGACTGCATTGCTTGCATTGCTGCACGAGTCGCTAGGCAGGGTATCCACGAGTCTGACAAGTTAGTTCTCATGAGCCGGACGGCAAATAAAGAAAACAATCTCATACCCGTGCTTCCGTGTGTTTTGTGTTTTGGGTTTGGGGGAGATTTCGGCCTGCAGTGCAAACAAATCAACTGTTATCCTGAGAGGGAGTCTGTCGAACAAAAAGGAATCGCATCTGATTGCAACCCGTCCAGTGAGTGACAATGAAAGAAATGCCTCATCAACTCTTTGGCGTGAGCAATCTTCACACACACTTGCAGTTGGCCACGCTGCAATCACAATGGACCACATATGTTCAAACTTGTGTAGTTGCAAATCTATGCAAGTATGTATGTATGTATGTCCGCACACTTCTCCCCAGCCAGGCATTTCGCTGGTCCTACAAGCTAAACGACCCGAAAGCCTTCCTGGAAACAACCGCAGTAATCACTGACACCCTTTTGTTAAACACTTCGTAATAACGATAACACCCCTCTGAAATCATTCCCAGCTGTTTAAACCTAACTTGCATTACGGGCAGATTACGGGGCTCAGCGGCAAGAGCAATGGCAGCAGCAGGAGCAAGAGCAAAAGCATCAGCAAGAGCAAGCAACAGCACGAGCAGGAGCAAGAGCCCGAACAAAAAGCAAGAGCCTGAGCAACGGCAAGAGCAGAGAAATGATTACAATACTTTTCGAGTTCCCATGCTGGGCGGGGTGCGCTCCCCGCCTCATTGAATAATCAGGCGGAAGGGATGACTTTGGGGTGATAATGTGATAGGGAGCTTCCTGATCGATCGTATAACTCTTCGAAGTGTTCAATTAAGGCAGCGGGTGCAGGTAAGAATGGTTGCCATAGGGGTTACTTTTGTAGTTACCATAAGGGTTACTGTAAGGCTACTATAACGGTTACTATACGGTCCAAAGTAAGGGGGCACCCGTGCAGGGGTGCGCCTACCAGCGCTCCACCCTCCATCTTCAGTCCGGTGATCTGGCAACGGAGGCTGGGCAGACCAAAGCCAATGTAGGGGCCTTAATAATTATAAGAGTGTTTTCGGGGTTGCTTATTATAACTATAGGACGGATAATATCTGATGTGGCAGCGGCGGCTTGAGGTTTGTTGTCTTCACGAACAGAGCTTAAGTTGCGGCACGCTTGCAAGAAGCCGAAAGACGTCGATTACACGGGTCAAGCAGGACTGAGCAACAGGACTGCAACATGACAAGCACGCTTGATTGTGATGCTTTGGAGGCCAGAGTGGCCAGAGATCGAAGGCAGAGTGTTAACCGTCCCGCTATGGGTCGCTGGGTCGCGGCTTTGAGGCCCAAACCCCGAGAACGATGTTGCTGAGTGAGTTACATATTTGGCCTCACACGCCAAGGTCTGTGTGCACGTGAATAGAGCAGGCGGCTTCTGCTGAGATGCGCAGTGTAGTGATCGATGTCCCTGACGCCTGCGTTCCATCCGTTGCCGCGAAGCGCCCTCCAAGGTCCTGGAAGCAAGAAAAGGTTGGTTGCATTTACGGCTGTACACCTGATGAGAATAGGATTTGGGGGGCTCCTTATTATAGTTGTAGTACTATACCCCACAACCCTATTCTAATTATTAAGGACCCTACATCTCTGTCTTTCTGCATTGGGAAAATTACTACCGTTTTCTCTATGCGCAGGCTTTGCACACAGATTCCTCGAGCTCAAGAGTTGAGACAACATACATCACAAGACCCTGCTGACTTTAAGGACACTTTAAAAGTTTAGGGTTTAGGGTAAAGAAGGGGTTTAGGGTTTAGGGTAACGTATTCCGAGTTCACAGCTCAGTCGAACAACTTCTATTTTGGAAGCACAATCACCATCTTCTATTGAGCTTCATTTTTTATGGCTTATAAGCTTACGAAGTGTAACCCAAATCGGCATGAAATGATGGTCTAGCTCGGAGGGGCCACGACAATTCACAAAATCAGTTCTCCTCTCCTAGCAGCACTCTCCAGCTCTGTCTTTCTCTCTCTGGCAGCCTCCCTCGTCTGGGCAGTTTTCTCAGGGAGGCACTTGGGCAGATTGCTCGCATCAGGTTGGTGGAGGTCTTGCTGCCATATCTGCCATAGGCCCAGTTGCTGTCCTTTTCGGCTTTCTTCCCGGCTGCAGAGAGGACCTAGGGGTCGCACGCGTTCCAAGACGAACGGGCAAACATTGCGCAGAAGAGCTTGGCTACCTGGATGGCTGCAGGACTACCTGGCGCAGCGTGGTCCATCATCCACCCAATGGGGCGCAGGGAGAAGATGGGCTAAGGTGTGGCAACTCGACCGCCGCAATGTCGCATCTTTTTCCCTTGTGTAGCCCTGGTTTACTGGCGGAGGCATGCTCTTGGACGGCTCTGGCAGCATGGAAGTGGAAGGCCCCGTCCAGGTTCCTATGCATGAAAATGCTCAGGCCCTCGCATTGCCATGTGATGTGAAGAAGGTCTGGCATAACAAAGAATCAGTGTCATCGAAGAGGAGTACATGTACATACCGACAGCGGACACATCTGCAGCTCAAGCATCAAGCACGGTGTAGGGGCATGCCGAGCCGTACTTTCCCGGACACGGGAGCGTTCTGGTCGGATTCAGAGGTGCTGGACTTGGACTGCCGGACGTCTGCAAAAGATACCTAATAGCCGGAAGGTCAGATAGCTGCATTTGAACCTCATCCACGCACACGACCCGTAAAAGAAACGCCAAAAAACCTGCTTGCAACAAAGTACTCAGTCTGGATCCTTCATTCACTGAAACAGCAAGGGGACCTATATCGCATCCGAAAGCCTAGTATGCCTGACCCGACCCTTGAGTATGACCCTACCCGCAGCACAACAAACAGCCGGATTTGCCAGGGAATTGCCAAGGTTTCGGCCTCAGGAGATGGGTGCCAAGGGCAGCTGCTTTGGTGGCTTCGAGGTTGTGTTTTTGGGGCCGTGGCATACTGTCGCAATAATTACACATTGCTCATCCTTCTTTCTTCAAGCTTGTGTAGTCTGTCACGACACCGAAACAGCCAAAATCTAGATGGCGGCCACCGGTATAGGAGCTGAAAAACAAGTTGTGCGTAGTCAGTGTGAACGACTTTTTGCCGCGTGAAGAGGTAATGGCAGTGTAAAGCTCCAGAGCGAGCTGGAGCTGGGCGTAGCAGGATGCAACTACGATTTCACCAGAAGGTCGGTGCGCATGGGCGAGACGATTCCAAACGCTGCCCACCGCGACCCACTGCAACTCTCAGAACCGGAATCGCCTCGAACGCCGTGAGCACTGCATGTTGTCCACATGCAACCCTCCAAAAACCTGACATGAAACAGTTTCCAAAAGCAAAGACCCCGCAGCCCGTGATACGAGAGCACGGCTCTCGCCCTCTTCCTGCGTCACGGCGATCAGGTACTCTGCAGGTGCCATCGGCTTCCCTGCAGAAGGTGCCCCGGTGGAGTTGGGGAGGTGGGGCAGTTTAGTGTTTATGGGTTTAGGGTTTAGGGGACTTGACTAGTCTGTCTCTCTTCCAACAATATCAGTTGCCATTGCTCACATGATCATGGGAAAGAGATTGGGCGAGTGCCTGATGGGTCTGGTCTTTCGACCTTCGCAGATCGACCAACCACAACCACGATCAAGTGTGAATGGCCAACGCCCTGAGCGCTAAAGCCATTCAAGAACCTCAAGCCCCAACTCACCAAACGGAAGTGGCGATCAGTTTTGACGGTGCAACGGTGTCGGGTGTGGAGACGAAGCGTTGGAACCTGACACTGTTGAACATCTGAATCCCCAGCCCGGCCCAAAACCCGACCGTCCGAAACATTCGCAAATCCTGACGCCCGGGATCTTGCAGCAGCCCCTGAGGGTCCGCACGTGTGGGCTTCAGTTGGCTGCTGTGGTGGCTGTGTGACGGAGTTCGCCCATGGCCCTGCCAGCAGCTCGGCATTTGGACCCCGAACTTCTTGCTTGCGGAGCGGGCAATGACCAGCTTTCTGGTAAGGTCGGGTTTCCGAGACGGCACCCTGCAACTGTGGAGTAATGTGGAGGTCGCTGGCTGGATGGTTGGATTTCGGCTAGGACCATCAACGATGTCACAAGTGCTGTCGCTTCTCCCACCAGTACCGAGACCAATCTGAACTGATGGCAATGTTCCAGGAAGATGTGACTTGGTAACGGCGCCGAGGGCGGCCGTGATGATGATGACGATGACGGAGACATGACAATGACGACAACGAAAGCAAGTGATCAAGATGGCAAGGTAATGAAGATGAACTGCTAGTCGGAAAAGAACGATGAGGATGATGGTGACGATTATGATGGTGGTGATGCCTCTGATGGTCTGTAACATTGTCACAATACGACGATGAAGCTTCTCACTGGTGGAACCACATTCGTTGGCGCCACTGACATTTACAGAGGCTACATGGGTAGCTTGTGAAGGTTTCCTTGCAACTTGCAAGTGATTTCCTGCTTTACCCACGACACTGGACATGGGCTACTACTCTTGGCACGAGTGCTACTGCAACTGCTAACTGCCGCTGCCACTAGCATGCTTCTGCTACTGCCACTGCTGCTGCTACTGCTATTACGGCTTCTACCAGTGCTAGGTACTTGAGTTACTTATACCAGAACCAGGTCTGGTACTGGTACTGATACCGGCACTGGTACTGGTAATTCAACTGGTTCTGGTTCTGGTACTGCTATTAGTACTGGTACTACAGCTGCTACGACTACTAGGAGAACGAAGAAGAAGGACGACGACGAACAAGAAGATAAACATGACTAAGACGACGACTACTACTTCTGCCTTTGCGGTTGCCTCGGTTGCTGACGCGACTGCGTACTGTCTCTACTCCCGGGTCTTGGTGGCTGTTTCTGGCCGAAGGAAGACTTCGCATCGACTGCCACAACAGTTGCACAAGTACTTCATGCGGATGGCCTGTGGCTTGCTGCCATCGCGAAAGACGAACTCGACCTCAAGTTGTGTCACACTGCAGGGCTTTAAGCCTTAGGTTTTGTCTTGATGCAGTAAAATAGAACACGTAGTGGTCAAGCAGCAGTCGCGAACATGACTAGCGACTAGGGGAACCTCCACCTTAGGGCGCATGGGGGATGATGCTGTGTCCTTTTTGGAGATTGCTTCAACCTTCAAGCAGGACCTGCAGGATCCGAGTCGGATTCGCGTGCAGCCCGATACATTGATCATCAAAATCAGGCGCCCTTGTTGGATTGATGTATAACAAAGTAAGAACCGGAAACGTTCAGGGACCGAGAGTTCTGATTCTAATCGCAAAAATCCAACAGAAGCACCCAGGAGGGTGCATAGTAAGGGGGCTCAAGTTACCCCTCCTCTGCCTGTGGCAGGGAGAAGCTCAAGCCCGAGAGTCGAATTAAAGCTTGCACTCTCCTCACCGGGAGTCATCCGATGCATGACATGACGGGACGACCTGTTCCCGATGATCCGCCTTCTCCGAATCTTGCATGGCCGGGGTGCACGAGAGGTGTGCTGCTCTCAAGGGCGAAGGTCTTTCGCTGGATCGTGAACAAAAAGCCGCAAGGCAAAACACAGGGACTGCCAAGAGCACGATCCCACCCGCCGCGAAGAAGGCGCCGCCGTAGTGGCAATTGAGGTCATAGACTTTGCCGACGAAGGTGGGCCCAAGAAGCATGCCGACTGCAATCCTCAGCTTCGCCGTGGACCGACTATGATGACTCAGTGGCTACGTAAACGGACGTTTCGTTGCCGAATGATTCTCGTTGCTTTAGTTTTTGCGTTTAGTCTTCGGAAAGTATTCGGTTCGAAACCCTCAAGCGCATCCCAGGAGCGGAATGCCAACAAGGCCGTAGAGGTGCGCTACTCTCTGCGCGTCGAAGAGCTCGTTGAGAAGCAACGACAACAGAACAACACGGCCTCCGGCAGAGAAGCCATAAATGGCAGAGAAGGTCTTCAGTTCCGCAGCGTCGTCGCAGAAGGGCAGGCAAATTAGCGATGCCCCCGTCACGAGCAGTACGACCAGGACAAGCTTCGAAGGCATCACAACTGCAGAGAAAACACCGAAACAAAGACGACCAGCTGCGCCTGATATGCCAAGCAGTGAAGTTAGCTCTTTAGATATGTCCAGGCCCCTCTCTGCTTCAGCATAGTACACGAGGTGCGTGTAGGGTACCATGAAGCCGATGCCATAGAGGAACAAAGAAGCACTGAGCAGCAAGAACTGTAACTCGCCGAAAGGCTGTAAGAAGTCTCGGACATGGCTGCCGCTTCGCAGCTCTTGATCGTCGGTGGTGGATTTTCCGGTCTTCTTATGTTTGTAACGAAGACTGCACCAAAGAGCCGTCAGGGCAACAAGCAGCAGAAGGCCAAACGCCCCGCAGCAAATCCGAAGCGCATCCCTCCAGCTGAAACTGTCCAGCAGTAGATGGAGGCCCAGGTTAACCACGACAGTTCCAAGACCTCCGCCGGACGAAGCCAGACCTACAGCCACAGGGAGAAAGCTCCGGCTGAGATGGCCTTGACCATAGAGTACCGCCAGGGCTGGGGTGAAGATCATGGCCATGGCTACCCCACCGACCAAACTACAGGTTATGAAGAGGAAGTAGCTGGAGGGGGCGTGGCTGTCAGCAAGCATGCCGAACAGAAGTAAAGATGTCCCAATGGCGGCCATCCGCACGAAGCCGATGCGATGGACCAGGAATCCTGCTGGTGCAGCACCCGAAGCGAACACAAAATCCCGAATCGAACCCACAAGTGCCAGGGTGCTGGCCGCATCGCCCGTGTCTGCCCTCAGTGCAGCGAAGAGTGTGCCATAGGAGTGGAAGAGCCCCAAGACCACGACTTGCACGAGGAAGGAGCCCATGACCAAGCCGGCTTGCTGCAAGCCAGGAAGCACCGATTCTGCACTCTGACTTTCGGGCATGATGCCGGCAAAGGAGGGCTTGCAAACTCCCACTAACTACGGTGCAAAGCTTGAGACATCGGATGAAGGACCGCAAGTCGTTCGATCATGGATGTCTGGTCAGGCATGTAAATACTGGCCCCTGAACACGTGCCACTCCCCAATGGACCCCTGCAAAGGAATGCTACGGCTCGGTTTGCGCTATAGGACTACTCCACATGGGCCGATCAGCCCGAACTTCCATTGTGTATTTTTTAGGGGCCTTAATATTAATAATTCGAATAGGTTTTTTGGGGCACATTATACTATAATTATAATAAGGACCCCCTAAATAGTATTGGTAGTTCTGTATTCCCATATGGTACAGTAACCCGGCAACCGAGGCGTCTTTTCGATTTTTCGCGCCTGCGGCAGCGTCAATACTAATGTAGCTTTCCCTCGAGGCAGGCAGCTTCCAACATCGCGCATGTCGGGTAGAAACCGCACTGAGACTCTTCATCGTTCTAGCTTCTGAAAAATTGGTGCTGGCAGCTTAGTAGCAGGCGTCTCAGATCACTACGGGAAGAAACATGTAGGATTGCTTGCTACACTGCTCTTACTCCCAGAAGTGCCGCTACTCGTACTACCGCTGCAGCTGCTACGGTCACTGTTGCTACTACGACGACGACTACCACTTCGGCTACTACTACCAATATCTACCAATTATTCAATACTGTTTCTGCCACAGCAAAAACTACTACGACTGAAATTCCCAAGCCGCCGCAACTACTAGTAACTACTGAACCACGAAGAAGATCAACCACGCAAGCTACTAAACATAATGAGGCTGCAAAACAATCAAAACATTCGGCACCCGCCACTATCACTATCACACTACTACTACTACTACTACTGCTGCTACGACTACTGCCACTACTACCCCTCCTCTCCTACTACCATCCCGACTTCTATTTCAACTACCAACTACTATTACTGCTGCTGATACTGCTGCTGCGGTTTCTAGTCTTACTGCGACTGCCGCTGCTGCTGTTCCTACTTCTCTTGTTGCAAAACAGCCGCAATTTGCTTGAACAAGATAGGGGCTTCATTACTCCGAGGCTTATGCACCCTTGGCTCGTCACACAAACAGCTACGATAATTACTCAAATTATTCCTAAACCTATGTAGTCGAAGAGACAATCGCAAACAGAAGCGTCACATGTGTGGAGGCTGCCTGTCCAACGAGCCTAGGCAAACAATCACACTAACGTCCTCCGTTTCGTGACGTGGGCCACGAACTCCACTTGCCATGACCCGGAAGACATGAAGAGAACGACCCCCCAGCTTTCATGCAAGATTAAACCTGGGGCCCAGAAGTGCTGAACCAAACAGCCGTTCGGGTCTATGCTTTCAGCTTCGACAAATCCTCTGCAATCAAAGCCATCAGCGATGTTGACTCCTGGCAGGCTGTATAAGATGCAGGGAGATTCCTCGCAAACCAAATGTTTGGATTTCGCCCCGGCGACCGTCTACCAGCTCTGAAAAACTCAAGCACCCGTAGCGCCGAGAATCGCGATTGCATGACACCAAAACTGAACCTGGAAGTCTGCAATGATGATAGTAAGTTTAACATATTCTACTTAGTAGGATTAAACAATACTAAACTTGTTCTTGTTGTTACACATGTTTTGGCTCCCACATTGCCGTCCCGTTGATAGACATGGACTTTCATTATACTACAGTCATTACGATTAGTATTGCCTCTACTTCTCCCTACTACTACTACTACTACTACTACTACTGCTGCTGCTGCTGCTACTACTACTACTACTACGACGATGACAGTCTGGACTCCATATTTACCTCCCAAGCCTCCCAATCAGCCTGGAAGTGCTGTTGCTTGAAGTCGCCATAGGTCGCCGTCTCCTCTTCAAACCCAAAGGGGCTCTTGAGGGACTCAGTTTAGTTTCAGTCGACGGGTGTTTGGTTTGGGGTGTTGTGTTCAAGGGCCGGGCCCCTTCAAATTTTGAAGACTGCGGTTTGCCAACAAAGCGGAGGAAAGCGCAACATCCCTCCATGAAAGCATGCTCCTGGAAACACAGATCTTTAATACGTGAGAGATGTCGTGTAAGAGAGGGCTTCTCACGATACTGAGAACGATGCTATTCTAACAACGATTTCAGAACCACATTGAGCTCTCTGGCTGAGCATGACCGCGGTTCAGGAGGATTTGATTGTAGCTACTATCCTACTTGCAGGGTCATGGGACTTCGTAAGTACGGCTATAAGTACCTCATTTGGGGATAGAAGTACTTGGATGTATATAAGTACTTTTATAACCTAGTTACTATGACAATGAGTCCCAGGAGTCTTCGAAGTAGCAAAGGTGCTGAAATCATCTGCCGAGACGCCAGGCGCCAGGGTGGCCCAGCCACAGACTCCGGGCAGGTCAGGTAGCCTTGAGGGTTTAGGGTTTAGGGCAGAAGGCACAAAGGAAATTATAGTTATTGAACCAGAGATAGATTAACTGTCAATTTTGTCAGAAAAATCTCAGGACCCGAAGCAATATCGACAAGTGGCATACAACTGAGTTTCAACGACGCCTCGTTTGCAAAAGCGTGCTAAGTTTCGGGATTCCTCTAGATTAGGCCTTAGGCCTTCCGTCGAAAGCTCCTGTTTTGCTGGCAAGTGTACAACAAGCAACCCTCAGATCACTTTGTGGTCTCTCGTCTTCGTTTTTTTCATGGCGCAAACGACGGCCAGGGTTTTGTAGGTCTCGGGACTTGCGGCCAAACATGGCACAAAGCCTTGTGGGTTTTCGACAGGGCTCGGAATCCGCGCTCCGAGCTTTGAAACAACTGGAAGCTGGAGAGTTCTCGATCATCACCGCTCAAAACATGCCTCACATATCGAGCCGAAACCGCTGCGTTCGGGACGCTTCTTTACAACTTGAGGCTGTCTCTATCCGTTGCTTGCCCAGGGAGCGGATGGGGGTCGTCACCAGGGCACCTGCCATCTGAGTAAATTTAGCTGATTCTGATTGGTTGAAAATCTCCAAACACCAGCTGTCGAACCCCCATCCTGAAACCCTTAATCCTGGGACCTAACACGCAGAAGCCCAAACACCTGTGCATCGAAATGTCGAGGTCAGCAAAGATCAAGCAACACCTGGAGCCTAACCGGCTCTCAAATTACAGGCTCAGGATGAAAATGAAAAGGATGTATGATTGACGTCTTGCAACAACTGGTCCCACGCCTGCCGGTGGAGCACCACTAGAAGGCCACACTGTTGGGGGGCACACCTCGGATGCGTGAAAACACATGCACTGGGAAGGAGCGGGGGGTATTATCTGAACTTTCATTGACTGTCTTCAGTACTGCTGACCCGCCGGGAGCTGCCATCCTACAAGACTCGGCGGCCAACCTACAAGAACCCCCAAAAGAAATCTCGCGACTCGCAGCTTACTACCGCAGTGGTCTGGCAAAGTAAATGTACCGATTCTTGTAGGGTCTTATCCCAGCTTTACGCTACATTGGTTACTCTGGGTAACCCCCTAAACCTGAATAGGATTCCTACGTATGCTCAGACGCAACCTGTCACCCGTCGAAACCGAGAGCTAATTCTCATCTCCTGGATCCCTAAACCCTAAACCCGTTTGACTCCTGGATCCATAGCAAGCGACGGTGTAGAGGCGCGCCTGAGAAGACCGGACTGCGCTTCAGCAGGCCCATTTAGGGTTTCGACGCTCACACTCATTTAGGGTTTAGGGTTTAGGGCTTAGGGTTGAGGATTTAGGGTTTGGGGTTTAGGGTTTGGGGTTTAGGGTTTGGGGTTTAGGGTATAGCACAAGTTCTACACACTCCCTTAAACCTCGGGGAAGGAAGATAAGCACAAGTGGAAATAGCTGGTGATTGTGCAGCCGAGATATGGGCTGTGTAGTTCTAGCATCTGGATTGCTACTGTGGAAAGTCTTGGCCGTCAAAGCATTTTAATGAAATCGCACTGCATTTTTGCATGCCGAGATGCCGGGATAATCCCACGCTTTTCGATGAGCGAATAGGCAAGGGCAATGGCAAGGTGCGCACCCGTGCCTGCTCGAGGAATGGCACGGAGAAATGAAGTTCAACCCTGAACCCCATGTCTGATGTGAACTGTACACTCTGGGTGCTTCACATCTCCATGATGCTGGGCGGTGCCTAGGCCGATAAAGACCACGTTGTCCGCGGGAAGAATTGAGAAAGACTCCTCCGACCAAAGGATGTCGTCATGTTATTTCTGTGTATGCTTGCTACTATGACTTCGGAGGTGATCGGTGCAATAGAGATTACGTTGATGATCGGCTCGGTTGTCGTGTCATGACTGTCATGGTTGTTGGGTTTTAAACTAGCACGGATGAAAAGTTGAGTCTACTTGACTACCTGCCTGCCTGCTTGCCTGCTTCCCTGCCTACCTGCATGCTTGCCTACGCTGCTTGCGGAGCTGCTACTACTACTACTTGACTACTACTACTACTCCTACTACTCCTACTACTCCTACTACTCCTACTACTCCTACTACTACTCCTACTACTACTACTACTACTGCTACTACTACTACTACTACTACTACTACTACTACTACTACTACTACTACTACTACTATTATGACTACTGCTACTGCTAATATTACCCCACCACCACCACACCAAGTCCTGATCACTCATCCCCTCCCCTCCTACAAAAAATGCCAGGTCCTGGAGCTGATCCACCAGCGGCATAAGCTGCGACCAGGGCACAGCGATCTCGTCCTGAACGATCTGCCCTCACTCCCACTCCCCCTCCTCCTAGATTCATGAGGTGTCTTGGCAGTCCGGACTACATCCCTCAACCCTTCTTGCATCCAGGCCTCTGTGCAGTCATGCCCGGAAAAAAAAACACCTAAACTCTCTCTCTCTCTCTCTCTATATATATATATATATACCTATAAACCCTAACCGGTGGCTTTGTGAGGTCAGAGGAAGGGCTCGAGTCGATGTCACTTCCCGGTCCTCGGCTTGGAGCCACCGGCTGCGACCGGCACCCACCTTAGGGGAATCCGGAATCCCAGCGGCAGTCTGAGAGTTTCTCACCCCTGAGCCTCTGAATCGGGGATGCAAGCTCGTGAGAATTTGGGCCTGAGGGCTTCCACACTGAGATGCCGTGCAAACGTAGAGGCGCAGAGCACTAACCTCACAAAGCCTGTGATAAGAACGCCCAGCAAATACGATCCGTACTTTCTAGTACTACTCTAAGAATCTAACAGATGGCCAACCTCAACTTGATTCCCGAGGCCAGAGGCCGCCTATCACAACATCAAAAGCCTAAACCCTCCAAATTCGGCTAGTGCAGTATCCGTCACCCTACAACCGATCCACCTGATAGGCGACGGAGGCATCGCGCGCAGCGACTTCTGGATGCCACGCCTGCACGTGCTCATGTCAGTATGCAGCCAATGTAACCTTATAGGCTTCATGAACCGACTGATGACATACATACGTACATACATACATACATACATGCATGCATGCATGCATGGATGCATGCATTCATTACACCTACATACATACAGACGTACATACCTACCTACAGACAGACAGACGGACAGACAGACAGACAGACATGTGCATACATGTATATACATCTGCGCATGACTTTATCTATCTCTCAATATCCCTATCTATCTATCTATCTATGCATCCTAGGGTTTCGGCACGCAGAGGGCCCGAGGTCAAAGTGGTTTCGAGGGCTCAGTCTCAAAATGATTCGGATAAGATGGCCGGGGAGCAGGAGGGGACGGGAAGCTTAGTCAAGTCGGCCGGCTTCCCCCGAAATCCAAAAACCTCGCAACCTGATGCCGCCGAAGATGCCAGATGCTTGAGCTCTGACGAATAGTCCACCTTTGCAGCTCGCAAATACCCAAAACTAATCAACCCCAAAAGCCTGAACCACAAAGAGGCTCAAAAACCTAAAATTTCGAAGCGTCTCCGAGGTGCTGATGTAACCTCCTCAGCGAGCACACCAGAGAAGTCAGCTGCAGTGAGGGCCGTGACTTTCCTCTCCAGCTATGCACATGCCGGGTTGAAGGTATGAAGGAAACGGGTGCCGTATAGACCAGTAGAGGTGCTGGTGGGAACTAGAGTAGGCTTTGCTTATCATGCTTGAGGCATGTTATGGTGGCCGCGGCATAGCGGACTTTGACCTGAACGGGCTGAGGTGTCTAATCCTGCAGTCAGTTCGTAACAGTTATCCTAACATTGCCCCAGGCGAACGATAAAGGACAATGCCACCTTCCCATATCTGCAGTAGGACACGACACGGTGCTACACGCTACCTTCTGCTGGGAAGCGGTCAAACCCTGCCAGCCCAAACCCTTAACGCCACATCAACCCAACCCTAAACCCCACAACCCTAAACTTCAAACCCTAAACCCTACAAACCTACAACCCTAAACCCTAAACTTCCTAAACCCTACAACCCTAAACAGTAAACCCTACAACCCTACAATCCCAAAGCCTGAAAACCTCCAGGCGCTTCTCGCAGACCTCGCAAGGAGTCTGAGAGTCGGAGGCGAGAGAATTGAACCCTGGGAGGCGACCTTTTTTGAGTTTCGGTTGGGTACGCCCCTCATACAGTAACAGTCTATAATAGGGCTACTATTTAGGTCCTTATATATCTCTTTATTATGAATGTTTATCCAACTTTTACTGAGTAGGGGCGGTACCCAAAGTTTCGGCTCCAGAGGCCTTTCTTCCAAAACCAGCTTGAAGCGCTTCCATGGCACACAACTAAGATGGCAAATCTTGTATGAAGCTTGGTCGAACTTGGCTTCCATATCCTTGTGCGAGAGGTTTCTTGAGCTCACATGTGGCTATGCGCACGGAAGCCCAAAGCCCCGAACCCCAAACCCTGGTTCTGGTGGTTCACCCTGCTCTCATCCAGCCCGGAAGTCAGGAAGTCTGCCACAAGGTTCATGGATAGCTAGGAAAGCTGGGTTTAGGCGCCAGGCGGGGTCTCTGTGCTGCAGGGTTTGGGGTCTGGAGTTCCATGATACTTTCGGTTGTAGGGCTTCAGGGTTCGGTGTTTGAACTAGGGTTTAGGGTTTGTTTGTTTAGGGTTTGAGGTGCGTCGGTATTGCTCAAGGATCCTAGATACTGGGCCAAGCCTACTATGGTTGATGATATACATCCTGCATTACCTCCAGGACCCTAAACTATGGGAATTACGGTATGTTCCCTATTCTGGGGATACCCATAAGAAGCAATATACCATATTTCCGTAGTTTAGGGTCCTTGATTTAATGCAGGACATATATCATCAACCGTACGACTACGATACAAGCGCCTCGTTCTCCAGGACCCTTGCAAGAGGGATCCTACTATTCAGGGTAAGTAGGGTCCCTGAAGCAAGCCATCGTTTAGTCAGGCTATGAGGAGATGAGAAAGGCAATAAAGTGTGGGCTTAGGAAATGCGGTTAGAGGCGAGACTTATAACCGATGCAATGCTTACGTTTTGGCCCCCGCATGATGCGTCCGACAGACCCGCATGGAAACCCTTGCTCATGACTCCCATGAACATGAAGCTCCAAGTGGGTAGTTGTCAAAATTAGGGTCCCTGTTTGGGTACCCTAAATATTAGGTGCCGTATTCTATTAGGGACGCAAAAAGGCACCATAATTTTGATGACCACCCAAATATAGACAACCTCAACAAGAGCCTGGGCGAACTCTTGTGCTGGAAAGCGCATGCGGTCTGCCTCAGCTCTCAGCTGTCGAAGAACTGGATGCTATCCACTTTGGGGTCTAATGATCTTCAAAATGACCATCCTAACACATGATAATGATACAAGCCATGGCAATTCCTAGACAGGCAAACCTTCCCTCGGCTGTTTGTGCACCACTGAACGGATATTCCAGAGGGGTTTGTGGGGCTTGCAAGCGGCTGTGATTGTCCACTTGCAAGAGAACGTGACAACTGAAGGCAGATGCAAGCCGTGCAACCACGGATCTCGTTTATTAAACTCAGAACTCAGAAGGTTACGGGAGCCTAAACAAGAGGTTTACGTCCGTTGCCCTGCCAGTAGATGGGTAGTTCTCTGAATGGTGCTTCAGTCCTGTTTTAGAGCCGTACTAGTTTGGGGACCCTCATTTTCGAGAATTGCACAGAAATCGATGGCATAGGCTTCCATCATGGCACTCACAGCCCAGCTCACAGCTTCAGCATGCATGCTTCAGGCCGCAGCACATCCCCACTACAAGGGGTGCGCCTACTACAAAGTTATGAAAGTCCTGTCCGGGTACTATATAAAGGGCACTACTCAAGTTTCTGCCATAATCAAATTAAAATAATCCTACTTGAAGCAAATTCCTGGAACTCCTGGTCGCACCTGAAAAGTCCCACCATGTGGAGCCTTCCGATCGGCTGTTTTGCAACAGCCTCAACATGCCAAAACCCCACCCCTAAACCCTAAACCCTTTTTACAGGAGCTCGCTAGGCGAGGCTCCCTGCAACCTCCTTTTTCCATGGGCTTGATTAGTGCTCGCCCGGCCAGAATCCCCAAGCCCTTTTGCAACTGGCTTGCAACGTCACGCCAGGACAGCTGACTCGTGCCGCGCTGTACTCGTGACAGCCCCAAGCCCTAAACCCTGAACCGTAAACCCAACTCTGAAGCAAGACCCCACTCGACCAGAACAATCTGCCTTCACTTCCTCAGGGAGAGGGCCATGTTCGCCCAGTGGGTCCTCTAAGACCTCGGATGCAAAGCAAACTTGTTTACTTACCTGTGGCCCCCCGCTGTCGAGGATACAAGGCTCATCGGAAAACAGTTTCGCATGCAAGTCAAGTAGCACAGCCAGCTCATGTGACTTCGCGGCTCTGGATTTAGGCACCCGAACGATGAAGCCTTGTTGATAAAGAACCCTGAAACGAAATAAGCTAAACCCTAAACCCTGAGACCTGAGCCTAAGCCTGTCGAAGCTAGCGGCGAAAACTTTGATCGACCCATCAAGCAGTGGTGGCAGTGGCTCGCGAGGGAGAGGCAGCCAATAGTCCTATCTCGGTTCAGGGTTTCATCTTTGTTGACGAAGCTGGGACTTTGGTGGTTACAGCTCTCTTGTCGGGATGGGTTTACGCCTGGGTCCAGCATTTTGTGGGACTGTGTAGTTAACACATCCAATAGCAGCTACGACATAACTTTCGGGAAGCATGCCTTGAACTGTAATGTTGGCCTTCGGATGACTTTTTACATTGTTGTTGTTTTTGAATTGGAAAGGTATTTAGCACTTTCCTCCAGCCCAGCATCTGTGCACTGAGCTTCACACAACACCTCGAACCTGAAACGAGCTTGAAATTCAACTGGCAAATCAAACATGCTCGTGAATGAGGACTTTAACATGTCGGGCTTCAGTGGGCGTTACTGCTTCCGGAGAATTTCCGGAGCTCCGCTGCAAACCTGGCCCACTCCCAACCTAACATGTCTGTTGCTCCTCGTAGACCTGCGCAGCTTCCGACAGCTCGATCGTTTTCTGCCCGGAGATGGTATCCTTGACAACAAACTATCTTGGATGGATCTGAAGGCCGATTGTCTACGACCGCACGCTTCGTTCTCGTGCATCTAGCTATCTCCTGTAGCAGCTGTGGCCCACCCCCCGCCCCCCACCGCTGGCTTTGGGTCCATTGGCGATGATGCCTAGTCCTTTCAAGAGGGCTTCAACCTTCAAGCAGGACCTGCAGGATCCGATTGGGCTTTTCCGGAGAACGATTCTCATGCAAACCTATACAGAGATCATCTAAATCAGGTGCTCTTGTTGGATTCACTGAGAACCCGAAAAGCACTGTCTAGGGACAGAGAGAGAGTCCTGACTCCGATGCATCGCAAAATGCACAAGAAGCACCAAGTAGGGTGCGTAGGAAGGCTCAAGGCTGAAGTTACCCCTCCTCTCCTGAGGGAGAAGGTCACGTCTTCTTGGCCCGAGAGTTGAATTAAAGCTTGCACTTTCCGTGCGGGGATTCGTCCGATGCATCACACGACAGGACGACTTGTTCTCGATGATCCGCCTTCTCCGAATCTTTCATGCAAGAGCCGTCTGCTGC
This sequence comes from Symbiodinium sp. CCMP2592, assembly GCA_905221615.1. Lineage (NCBI taxonomy): Eukaryota > Dinophyceae > Suessiales > Symbiodiniaceae > Symbiodinium > Symbiodinium sp. CCMP2592. The sequence continues at coordinate 74,558 of CAJNDT010005068.1, forward strand.
TCTCGGGGGCGAAGGTTTGTCGATGGACCGGCGACAAAAAGCCGCGAGGCAAAACACAGGGACTGCCAAGAGCACGATCCCACCTGCCGCGAAGAAGGCGCCGTCATAGTGGCCACTGAGGTCATAGACTTTTCCGACGAAGGTGGGCCCAAGAAGCGTACCGACTGCGATCCTCGGCATCGCCATGGATCAACTAGACTAGTCTGGATAAGAGGCTAAGTGAACTTGTAGTCTGTTGCCGAGTTTCTTCAGTGCGTTCGTATGTGCTGTTTCTTTCGTCTTCGGAAAGTTTACGGTTCAATACCTTCTCAAAGACAGCCCAGCAGCGGAATGCCAGCAAGTCCGTAGAGGTGCGCTACTCTCTGCGCGTCGAAGAGCTCGTTGAGAAGCAAAGACAAGAGAACAACACGGCCTCCAGAAGCGAAGCCATAAATGGCAGAGAATGTCTTCAGTTCAACAGTGTCGTCGCAGAAGGGCAGGCAAATTAGGGATGCCCCCGTCACGAGCAGCACGACCAGGAAAAGCCTCGAAGGCCTCACAAACGCAGAGAAAAGGCCAAAGCAAAGACGCGCCGCTGCACCACCTCCGCCAAGCAGTGAAGTTAGTTCGCCTGAGATTTCCAGGCCCCTCTCGTTTTCAGCATAGTACACGAGGTGCGTGTAGGGCACCATGAAGCCAATGCAATAGAGGAACAAGGAAGCGTTGAGCAGCAAAAACTGGAAGTCGCTGAAGGGCTGCAAGAAGTCTCGGACGGGGCTGCCACTCCGCAGCTCTTGATAATCGCTGGTGGATTCTCCGGCTTTCTTATGGTGACGAAGGCCGCACCAGAGAGCAACTACGGAAACTAACAGCAGTAGGCCAAAGGCACCACAGCAAATCCGAAGAGCACCCCTCCAGCTGAAGCTATCCAGCAGAACGTCCAGGCCCAGGTTAACCACGACAGTTCCAAGACCTCCGCCGGACGAAGCCAGACCTACAGCCACAGGCAGAAATCTTCGACTGATATGGCCTTGTCCATAGAGGACCGTCAGGGCTGGGGTGAAGATCATGGCCATGGCCACCCCACCAAGCAAACTACAGGTTAAGAAGAGGAAGTAGCTGGAGGGGGCGTAGCTGTCGGCAAGCATGCTGAGCACAAGTAATGCTGCTCCAATTGCAGGCATCCGCACGAAGCCGACGCGATGGACCAGGAATCCTGCTGGCGCAGCCCCTGCGGCGAATACAAAGTCCCGAATTGAACCCACAAGTGCCAGAGTGCTGGCTGCATCACCCGTGTCTGCCTTCAATGCAGCGAAAAGTGTGCCATAGGAGTAGAAGAGCCCCAAGACCACCACCTGCACGAGGAAGGAGGCCACGATCAAGCATGCCTGCTGCAAGCCCGAAAGCAACGATTCTGCACTCGGATTCTGGGACATGGTGCCGGCAAAGGGTTTGCAACTTCCCGCTAAGTATGGTGCGAAGCTTGAGACATCGGACAGCGGATCGCAAGTCGTTTGATGGCTGGAACTCCGTCCTGAATGAAACTCTTCGATTCCCCGCAACAAGCGTTGAGACAACCTTCTTTCTGAACCAAGAGCTTGAGCACAGGCCTGTTCAACCGTCCAACCGCTCTCCGAGCAAATTGGCACATGGTATCAGTATATAGCTTTGTGACTGCCACGATATTCAGGGCAGATCGCACTAAGCATCCACCAGGGGCTTTGTGGGTGAAGTTTCATGCAGAAGTCCCATCTTATCGAAAGTTGGATACGCAGGGCGATTTTCGAACACAGAGTAAAAACGCTACGCGAGGGCTCAAAGCGGCCAATCGTAGTATTCACGACACTTGCTGTATATGGTTTTGGATTCGAATTTCAGGATTTTTGGGTGGGGGCATGGTGCTAACTTAGTCCTTCGAACCAGGCTTCAACCAAGCCAAAATCTGGATTTCCGGAGCACGATTCGCGTGCAAACGAAACCAGAGATCATCAAATTCAGGGGCCCTTGTCGGATTCACTAGGCACCCCTATACAGGAAGCGGGAGTCCTGACATGTCCTGACCTGCGGTCTCCCAAGGTGTAAAGTAACACGCAGCAGTGCGCGTGGTAAGGCAGCTCAAGTCGCTCCTCAACTCCTGACTGTTGCAGAGAGGAGGTCTTTCTTGCTCAAGAATCGAATTAAAGTTTGCACTTTACATCATTTACACCCTGGAATTCATCCGATGCATCGCACGACGGAATCACATGATCTCGATGATCTGCCTTTGCCGGGTCTTCCATAACCAACGAAGGCTTCTCGATGGAACGCCGACAGAAGACTGCAAGGCAAAATAAAGGGACGCCCAAGAGCACGATCCCACCCGCTGCGAAGAAAGCGCCGTCATAGTGGCCACTGAGGTCGTACACCTTGCCGACAAAGGTGGGCCCAAGAAGCGTGCCGACTGCAAGCCTCCGCATTGCCATGGGTAAATTATTCACGCGGCACGAGTTTGATTGTTTGACCCTCTTTCGTGTGCGCCGTGGCTAATTCAGGATTCGGGCAAGTTTGAGGTTAGTTTCTATAGAGCTTCGGATTCGACCGGAACCTGTTTTTTGTACTCCCTTCTGTTAGTTGTTATTATGAGAATAATGGAGTAGAGGAAAACAAGAGGCCGGCGACGTCTCATTTTAGCAGGCCTCACGCTTGGTTAGTTGGGAAGGTAGGATGAAGGAAAGGTCTTCAAAGCGACGGCTATTTAGTTTTGGTAGCTATCTTGACGTGATCGGGGTTTTAAAATGTTTTAAACAGCCCGAGACCCTCTTGAACCCCACCACACGCTTCTGGCCTCTCCTTCGGTACTACGACTGTTACTACTGTGCAACTACTATGCGACTGCTATCACTACGGTCACTATTGCTACCATTACCGCCACCGCCACTCCACGATCACCACCACGACCAGCGGCAACACTAACTAATAGTATTAAATAAATGACAATGAGAATAACATTCCAAATTACTACAGGAATACTAATAACCATTTTCATAGGGACGCATTAACTAAGTAACCATTATACATAAAAATCACAATATTTGAAGGTCTTCTTCCAGGGGAGATCCCCGCACAGCGAAAGACCATACTTCGAGAAGTAGTGCTTGTTGCCGTCGGATCTTATGCAAAGCAGTACCACGCAGAGCCGAGGCACGGAATGCTGGCAAGGCCATAGAGGTGCGCTACTCGCTGCGCATCGAAAAGCTCGTTCATAACCAACGACAACAAAACAACGCGGCCTCCGGAACAGCAGCCATAAACGGCAGAGAAGGCCTTCAGTTCTGCGGCGGCTTCGCAGAAGGGCAAACAAATTAACGATGTCCCTTGCGCGAGCAGCACGACTAACAAAAGCCTCGAAGGCCTCACAAATGTAGAGACGAGGCCAAAGCAAAGACGGGCAGCTGCACCTGATACCCCAAGAAGTGAAGTTAGCTCTGTTGAAATATCCAGGCCCCTCTCTGTTTCAGCAAAGTACACAAGGTGCGTGTAAGGCACCATGAAGCCAATGCCATAAAGAAACAAAGCGGCGTTGAGTAGCAAGAACTGCAAGTCTCCGAAAGGCTGTAAGAAGTCTCGGACATCTCTGTAGCTCCTCAACTCTCTACAGTTGGTGGTAGATTCTTTGGCCTGCTCTTGGTGGCGAAGACTGCACCAGAGAGCCGTCAGGGCAACAAGCAGCAGAAGGCCAAACGCCCCGCAGCAAATCCGAAGCGCACCCCTCCAACTGAAGCTATCCAGCAGTAGATTGAGGCCCAGGTTAACCACGACAGTTCCAAGACCTCCGCCAGACGAAGCCAGACCTACAGCCACAGGCAGAAAGCTCGGGTTGATATGGCCTGGACCATAGAGGACTGCCAGGGCTGCCGTGAAGAGAATGGCCATGGCTACCCCACCAACCGAACTACAGGTTATGAAGAGGAAGTAGCTGGAGGGGGCGTAGCTGTCGGCAAGCATGCCCAGCAGAAGTAAAGCTGTCCCAATGGCAGCCAACCGGACGAAGCCGACACGCTGGACCACAAATCCAGCCGGTGCAGTGCATATGTGGGACAGGAAGTCCCGAATCGACCCCACAAGGGCCAAGGTGCTGGCTGCATCACCCGTGTCTGCCTTCAGTGCGGCGAAAAGTGTGCCATAGGAGTAGAAGAGCCCCAAGACCACCACCTGCACGAGGAAGGAGGCCGCGACCAAGCAGGCCTGCTGCAAGCCAGAAAGCAACGATCCTGCACTTTGACTTTCGGGCATGATGCGCGCAAAGGGCTTTCAACCTCCCACTAACTACGGTGCAAAGCTTGAGATGTTGGACAAGGGATCGCAAGTGGCTCGATCATGGCCATGGGTCATGCATGCCACGTAACACTCAGCCCGGAAACTCTTCGATGCCCCAGCACTAGCCGCACGTCCCTAGGGCCCTGGGGAATAAGTAATAAGATCCGACCATTAAATTACACGCACGCACACAAACACACATTCACCGTCTCCAGTCCCAAACTCTGTGAAGTTTCATGCAAAAGTCACATCTTGTCGAACGTCGGATACGTCGGATACGAATCGTGTCGCTTCGATCACAAAGAGAAACGTCGTCACAGTAGAACTCAGGATGAACGACGCGACTTGCTGCATGCGGGTTTGGATTTGGGAGGTTGGGAAGACTTAGCGAGGGGCATGTGCTAAGTCCTTCGGAGAGGGCTTCAACCCATCAAAGACCTTCATTTCCGGAGCAAGATGCACGTGCAAACCAACACAAAGATCATCAAATTCAGGGGCCCTTGTTGGATTCACTAGGAACCCCTATACACCAAGCGGGAGTCCTGAGCTAATGCATCGCAAAGGGAAAAAGTGGCGCGCCGCAGTGCGTGTGGTAAGGCGGCTCAAGTCGCTCCTCAACTCCTGACTGTTGCAGGGAGAAGGTCTTTCTTGCCCAAGAACCGAATTAAAGCTTGCACCTTCCACCCGGGAATTCGTGCGATGCATCGCAGGACGGACTCACATGATCTCGATGGTCAGCCTTTGCCGGATCTTCAATAACCGACGAAGGCTTCTCGATGGATCGCCGACAGAAGACTGCAAGGCAAAAGACAGGGACCGCTACGAGCACGATCCCCCCCACCGCGGAAAAAGCTTCCGCATAGTGGCCACTGAGGTCATAGACCTTGCCGACAAAGGGAGGGCCAAGAAGCGAGCCGACTGCAATCCTCCGCGTCGCCATGGACCAACTAAAACGTGAAGTGAACTACGGTAACTGTTGGCGCTATGTGTGTGTGTGTAGATATGTATGTCTATGCGTCTACACACATACATGCATAAATGCATACATGCATACATATATATATATATATGTATATATATATATATAATTATATATTTATATACATACAAATAATTATGCTTGTTAGCAAAACCTTGTCTTTACATATATACACATATACGTATAATAGCATAACAGTTATGAACATATACACACACACACATATATATATATATATATATGTATGTATGTATGTATATTGTATTATACGCATACACACATATATACATATGTATATGTATATGTATAAGTATATATATATATATATACATATAAGGTCCCCCCCCATGTGCCAACCCTTTCCTGTCAGGTATCTCGACTCGGAGCTGAAGCAACCTCCTGGTGTTCAGGGCCTGGGGCTGGCGGAACTTCATGAGCATCTAGCTTTATGGCATCAGAAGCATGCCTGCATGCCATCATGAGCATCGTACGCGCGAGCGGGTTGTTATACATTCTTTCGTCCTTGTCCAGGTTATGAGAAGGCCTAGCACAATTCCTGCAAAATCCAAATCCAAAAATCCAATATTTTCGAGGAGACGGCGGTGTGAAGTTTGGACTTTTGGATTTTTGGGATTCGCTGTAAACCCAAAAATCCAAACCTGCTTCCGTCATCTCCACCAAAAATTTGGATTTTCGGATTTACAGGAAATGGTTACAGGCCTGTTGGGCTCAATTGCTTGCCTGCGCTGATTTGGTCACATTACGCCGCTTGACCTGTCTATACTGCTTTTTACATGTATATGACATCGCACACCGAAGATACTGAATAGAAACAAGGTAGTGTTGTGTGACACGGAGACGGTTTCATAAACAAGCAACAGGGTAGCATTGCGTGCCATGGAGACTGCTTTATACAGAAGCAACATGGCCTGATCTTGCAAGTCCTGTTTCGGAGAAGTTCACAGGAAGTTGTGTGTTCAGTTCATCGCTGAAGACATGCCTTTTCATGATAGAATACAGAAATGTTGCAGGAATGGGCGCATGCAGGGGTAATATATATATATATATATATATACATACCCATTTACCGATCTGTCTATAGCTTACTACGCGAGTGTGTATACATAAACATATGCGCACATATCTATCTATCTATCTATCTGTCTATTTGGAAATAATATATATATATATGTATATATGTGTCCTTAGACCACTGTATGTACTTTCAAGCGGGTGGCCTGAAGAGGTTTAGCCTTCGGAAAGTATACGGATTAAAGCCTTCCTAAGCAGAGCCCAGCAACGGAATGCCAGCAAGTCCGAAGAGGTGCGCTACTCTCTGCGAGTCGAAAAGCTCGTTCACGACCAACGACAACAGAACAACACGGCCTCCAGCAGAGAAGCCATAAATGGCAGAGAAGGCCTTCAATTCTGCGGCATCTTCGCAGAAGGGCAGACAAATTAACGATGCTCCTTGCACGAGCAGCACGACCAAGAAGAGCCTCGAAGGCCTCACAAAGGCAGAGAAAAGGCCAAAGCAAAGACGGGCAGCTGCACCTGATATACCAAGAAGTGAAGTTAGCTCTGTTGAAATATCCAGGCCCCTCTCTGTTTCAGCAAAGTACACAAGGTGTGTGTAGGGCACCATGAAGCCGATGCCATAGAGAAACAAAGCGGCGTTGAGTAGCAAGAACTGCAAGTCTCCGAAAGGCTGTAAGAAGTCTCGGACATCGCTGTAGCTCCTCAACTCTCGACAGTTGGTGGTAGATTCTTTGGCCTGCTTTTGGTGGCGAAGACTGCACCAGAGAGCCGTCAGGGCAACAAGCAGCAGTAGGCCAAACACCCCGCAGCAAATCCGAAGCGCGCCCCTCCAGCTGAAGCTATCCAGCAGTAGATTGAGGCCCAGGTTAACCACCACAGTTCCAAGACCTCCGCCAGACGAAGCCAGACCTACAGCCACGGGCAGAAAGCTCGGGTTGATATGGCCTTGACCATAGAGGACCGTCATAGATGCGGTGAAGACCATGGCCATGGCCGCACCGACCAATCCACAGTTCATGAAAAGGAAACCTAGGTGGGGCTTTTAAAGCCTTTGAAAAATATTAGTAGATAAGATCCTCTTAAGCCCAATAAGGGAAAATATAAACTGTCCCAAAGCCCTACCTAGAAACGGCTGGAGGGCGCGTAGCTGTCTGCAAGCATGCCGAAGAGAAGCAAAGCTGTCCCTATGGCAGCCATCCGCACGAAGCCGACACGATGGACCAGGAATCCAGCCGGCGCAGTGCTTAATTGGAACACGAAGTCCCGAATCGATCCCACAAGTGCCAGGGTGCTGGCTGCATCGCCCGTGTCTGCCTTTAGTGCAGCGAAGAGCGTGCCATAGGAGTAGAAGAGTCCCATGACAACCACCTGCACGAGGAAGGAGGCCGCGATCATGCAGGCTTGCTGCAAGCCAGAGAGCAACGACCCCGCATTCTGAACTTCGGACATGGCGCCGGTTCTCAGCTGTAGGTGCAAAGCTTGAGACGGCGGACGACGGTTCGCATGTCCTTCGATCATGAAAGTTTGGTCATGCACCACAACACTCTTCGATGCCCCAACGCCAGCCATACTTCCCGAGACGCGAAGTGCCCTGACTCCCATCCCCACACACACACACACAGACACACACGCCATCTCCAAAGCCAGACTCGCACCCTCAAAACTTCCACAAGCAGGCTTTGTTGGGTGAAGTTTCATGCAGATATCGAAACGCTGTCCGGTTCGAACAGTGGGAGGTTTTTCTGGGCGGGGTGGAGTATATTAGTGAATAAATGAGTGCTGTACAGTATGATAGAGTATAGTGTAATATCGTATAGTATAGGATAGCAAGCAATAACATGTCAGTCATGTCAGCTCATATCATGTTCTAGTCTATTATCGCGTACTTGTGTAGAGACTATTAGCACGGGCCTTTCAACCAAGTTTCGGCTTGAACCTTCTCGATGAACTCATCCAGCAGCTGACATTCCTCCGGGGGGCTCTTTGCTGGAAACCAGCTTCAGGATTTCACGACGAACCCTAAGGGTCCAGGTACCCAAATAGTATATACTTTTTGACCTTAAGGTAGTCCCTATTTAGGTATTTTGGGGCCGAAGTGTATGCTATTTGGGTACATGGACCCTTAGTTCGCGAACAAGTTAACCTAGGATCCAAGATTTTGGATCTCGACGTCGGATTCTTCTAGCCCGATAAGGGGGTGACGGGGTCACACAGCTTCAGCCGGGCCCCGGAAACAAGCCGGGGAACCCCTTGGCAAAGGAAGCAGTCCGTTGGGGGCGAGGGGGGGGGTTAGGGTTTAGGGGGAAATGAATGGGTTCTGGGACGTTTTGTAGGTGTGCCTTGAACCTGCAATGGGTCCTTGGAATTCTTCTGCATATTTGGAGGGCGGTGGCCCTGGTTGTGGACACCTGGGAGTCAGCGAAAGCCATCGTTACGACTTCAAAGCACAAGATGCACAGAAGCTCATAGAAGTCTGCAAGGGAGAATAAGTAGATACGTGATGGCGACAACTCTCGCCTTAAACTGCACATCTTGAGAACAAAACACCTTGCCATCACCCAAAAGCCGGCATTCCGAGAGGCAAATTTGCCGGTAGTTGGGATGGATGTACAGCGCCTTGCTTTAAACATGGTGAGCATGGGTTTTGCAGGAACGTAAAATTTTCAGGGGTGCACCACGGCGGGCCCAATGCTTCCAAGTATGGTACACCGAGTTTGGCTGACTTGGTTCTTTCGAGTATGGCCTACAGGGGTACGCAAAAACTTGGAGTTTTCCAGACACATGCAGCTGTCGGCGTCACAGATACAGAGCCCCAGCATGCCTGAATGCTCCACACCAGGGTAGATTGCAAGGACCAGGGTGCAAACACGGCGGAATGAGAGCGAAAACCAAAACTTTGCAAAGGACGCTCCGCAGCAGAGTGGACCCTTTCAGCATCTTCATCACCCAAAAACATCAAAACAACACATTGCAAAGGATGCTTTACGGCAAAGCGGGCCAATGTCGGTCTTTGAGCACCCTCATCACCCAAAATCCTCGAACGCTCCTAGGCTGAGCTCCCCGGCAAGTTCTTCGTAGTTCGAGTACTGCTTGGAGTCATCCTCTCACTCGTTTTCCGTGCCATTCCCTTCCAAAGGGTTCTATAGGGGTTACTCTATTATACAGTAAAAGCCCAACCGGTGGAAACCCCATAGCGACAATCCTTAAGAGTAATGCATAGGGAATCCCAGCACTATTTGGCCTTAATCCGGTTTCCAGCTTGATGGGGTTTACTGTAGGGCGTACTCATACTATAAGGGTTTAGTCTAAATAGAAGGGCCGAAATTATTGGAACAGGCACTTGGGAGATTCAGAGACCTGAACCAAGCTCATTGGAGTCCTGAGCCAGGGAAACGAAATCCCTAAAAGGCCTTAGACTCTAAAGAATTCAAACCCTGACAACCAGAGACACCCCAAAAAAATCAGAGCCCATAAACACCTCTGTATCCCTACACTCTCCCAAGAAGCCGAAAACCCCTGACACAAGCATCCGCGTAAGGTCGTTGAAAGAACGGAGCCCTCATTCACGCATCCCTCGCAACGGCAGAAAACCACCCCTCAACCCTGCACGCTAAGCCAACCCTACAGATGTATATACATATACAGCACGAACACATACATATGCTTGTATATGTCGCGCATACTTACACACACACATATATGTATGTATGTGTATATGTATATATACATGTGTGTGTCTGTAAAAAATATCCTTATGTATGTATGTATATATATATATATATGCATATGTATATATGCATATGTATGTATATATATATATATATATATATATATATACAGAACGCGTCAAAATACGGGCCTGCGTTTGTGTATAGTTATGTTTAGGCTTTTATGTTTTGTAAATGCTAAGAAGCTGTATCGTAACGTGATTATAAGTACATTGTTTTCAATGAAAAGGTAGGTACCAATAAATAACTGATTGGCAAAAATATTCAAGTGGAGGCAATTCATACTCACAGATGAATATAGAAAACAAACCACATCAGGGAGACGTGGGACGGCTGGCGTCGTATGCGTGCACCGCGGAGCCGCGGGGGGGGGGGGGGCGAAAAAAAAAAAAATATATATACTATATATATATATATATATTTTTTTTTTTTTTTTTTTTTTCTTTTTTTTTTTTGGCCCCCCCCCCCCCCCCCCGGCCCCCCGCATGGGTCTGGGGAGGGGGCTGAGCACCACCCCTGAGGCCTTCGGGTGCGGGAAGGGGAGGGGGAACCCAACCCAAAAACGTAATGAGCAGGCCTTCGCACTCCACCAAGCACTCCGAATCATGAATTCTTTTGACACCTTCGCCCCAATATTAATGAAAAGACTTGACAAACTCTGAACACTGAAGCGGTTGGACCCCCATCAGTACACGGACATGTTGTCAGGCAAACCCAAACAAACTACAGGAAGATGTTGGGCAAAACCAAATACAGAACCTGAAGAATGACATGTTGGTTATCAAAAAGTATGCATACATGTCAACTAAGATGGATCATCTAAGCCCAATAAGGTTCGTGATAATTGGTAAAAACTAAAATCTGAAAGAAAAGATTACTTAGGAAACCCCAAGCTATCTGATAAACTTGTTGTTTAATCAGTTTCACTGTGGAAGGAGATGTCGATTGGGACACCCCAAATACTACATAAGACGTTGTTGAATCAGAAGAGATGGTGGGTTGGCAATCCCAAATCCTCCCAAAAACATGTATATAGGTTGCTCAACAACCCCCAAATCCTAGAAGGCGATGTTGGCTGGTAGATCCCCCAGTACCTAAAGCATATGTTTGTCTATACAACCGAAAGCTTTGTTTAAAATATGGGTTGGAAACCCCGAACCATAAAAAGAAATGTTGGTTGATTGACAAACCCCAGTCCCAACAAGGCGATGTAGCTGGCAGTCCCCACAATACCTTGAAGGGTGGTAAGAGGAAAGCGATATACACCGACATGTAGATTGACAACATCCATGCCATTGAACAAAGAGCTACTGTTTGGCAAGCTTCAACCTTAAAAGAAGATTGTGTTTCCGGAAGCATCAAACCCCTAAACAGAGATATTGGTTAGCAAACCACGAAATATGGGTTGGCACGGCCCGAGCCTTAAAAGTGACATGCTGTGTCGCAAAATAACTGTTAAACGGAAATAACGGCTAGTTACCATATGTCATACTTCGAAACGTGAAAATACCCCATCACTCTAACCATGGATGTTGGTTGACAAAGCTAAGTCCTAACATGACCCCGAACTTTGACATGAGAAATTGGCTGGCACCCACACCCGCCAAACAAATGATGACATCTCGCAAGCCGCCCACCCGTCGACAAAACGTGGGTTGGCAAGTGTCAAGCCATAAGAGGGGATGTTGGTGGACCAATGTATATTGAATTTAAAACGGAGACGATGGCCAATAAGATGATAGAAAACAAATTCCCAGCATGCAGATAAGATGAAACCCCCGAATTCTAATAGGAGATGCTTTTCGGCAAGCCCCAAATCATGAAGGAAGATCCAAACCATGAAAGAAGATACCCTCATGGCCTCCACCATGCGCCACAAGCCATGTAGTCTCTTTGTACTAATGTTTCTATACAAGAGTTGGCAAACCCCGAACACCTCAACGGCTGGCAACAATAGCGCCACAGGGACATGTGGGTTGGCAAACCCAATGTTTGCCGCACATTATCACTGCCATGAACTTGCACTTTGATATCCCGGTGCCTCAGTGGTAGCGACTGTTTGTTGACACTGTTTCGAGGCTTGTGGCTTGAGGAACCAACCCTACTTTTTTGTGGTGGTGGTGGTGGTGGTGGTGGTGGTGGTGGTGGTGGTGGTGGTGGTGGGGGAGGAGCAGGTTTTGTAGCTTAAGGTTGGCCAGGCACCAATATATTCCAGTATTTTGCTTGTCGCCCATTATTTCTTCTTAAGAAGATTGGCATGTCGCTGGCTCAGAGAGATTCGGGTGCACCAATCGTTTCCTACGAGGGCCAAGGGTTCCAAGACCCCGCCGCCTGGTTCAAAGTTAAAGATTTGCTTGGCTTGTGTTAGGTTACTCACTATTTCTTTCAAGAGTCTTATGCCTATCACGCATTCTATCATACTAATTAGGGTTGGAAATTGCATTACCCAGTGACCCCTCTCAGCATTTAAGGTTTGCCATTCATCATCTTCTTTCAAAAGCATCAAGTTGCAAATTTTCCCACCATCACCTTTGATCAGATATTGTATGTTTAGTAATCCTTTTTCGGTTTCGGAGGTCATCAACTATTATCTCCTTTCCGATTTTGGGTTTGCCAGCCATCGTACCCGACTAAGGTCTGGGGCTCTTGGCCCCCAAACATTTTGTATTTAAACGACTCTTTTATCTCAGGGACTTGAACTGACCATGACCTGCTGTTTTGGGTTGCTACCCATCCAATCTTTCAGGTCATGTCGTGACGAGGCTGTAGGTTTCAGAGAATCTCTTTGTCAAGGTTAGGATTTATCCCAGGGCCCGTATACCTAAATAGCATATGCTTTGGTTATCAAGTTAACATATAAAGAACCAGGCACATATCATATATCTAGGTGGACCCTTCGGGTAAGGGTGCAACATCGGCTGTCAGGCCAAGTGCTATGCTTCAGATTTGGGATTCCTTCACCACTTATGTTTCTTGAAGTTTGCGAGTTGCTGTATAGGCTGTCGGGTTCAGATGCAGAGTAGTGTGATTACGGCAAAGTTGTCAGGTTCGCCATCAACTCCATCCTGTTGAGGTTTGAGGTGTTCAGGAATTTGTCCAACAAATCCTATCTTCACATTCTCTGGGTAACCCAATGTCTTTGTACGGCTGGCTGGGTTTGGCATCCAAAAAGATTAGTAAGGTTGGATTGGCAACTTTCAAGACAGAATTTCAGATTACATTGTGAAATAAAAACACAGCTGTTTTACTCGAAAAACACGGGCCCGTATTCCGACGCACCCTCTATATATATATATATATATGCACATATTGATATTTATACAAATGCATACAGATATACACTGTATGTATATGTATATGTATGTGTGTATGTGTATATATATATATATACATGCACATCCTCTTGGGACCAAGAAAGGAAGGTCGGCAGCTGCAGAGGGGCTTTCGGACGGAGACGGCCTGGCGCTGTCACAGGGCTGTGGAGACTTCAGAGTCGCAGAGTCTCTCACAAACTAGGGCTTGGAAGCCTTTGAGGTTTTTAGGGTCTAGTGTTTTGGGCTTTGGGGCCCTAAGGTTCTAAGGCTTTGGTGATGCTGGTCTTTTGGGATTGGGCCTTAGGTTTTTGGGGCTGTAGGGTTCTGCACCGGGCTTCGGCGCTGATGCTCGGACACTCCAGGCTTGGCAGGTTCGATGAAGTCTTGTTAGGTGACGGTCCCGAGTTATATAGGAGCCTGAATTGGTACGGAAATAGTATTAGGTGTGCAGGGCTTGTGGCTGGCGGCTTTTGGCATGTTAACTTAATCTTAGCTTGGGGCAGCCGCCGGTTTGGATTCCATCACCTACGGTCATTGGCGTTTTAGGTGGTGAGTCTCGGGGCTTTCAAGCGCATCGCTGAAGAAGTCGGATGAGGTTATGAAGCACTGTAGTTGAAGCATTCTACATACATACTGTACTTTTACATATCGTATCAGTTAATACACAAACACACACACACACACACATATATATATATATATATATATATATATGCGTACATACCTATATACATCTGTATATGTATATGTATATATGTATATATATATATATATGTATATATATATATATATATATATGTGTGTATATATATACACCTATATATATATATGTATGTGTATATATATATATATGTATATGTACCAAGAATGTTTTTGTGTGTCCTCAGGGTTCGCAGGCTTTCCAGGTTGAATGGCTTCCAGGGATTCGCGACTTGCGGGACAGGGGATGTACGGGGCTTCGGCTCACAGACCTTGGCATTCAAGGCAGGGAGAACTTGCTGCGAAACCGGGCTGCCTTGCGACATTTCTGCCAGCTCGCGGTGGCCACGGCCGGAAAACAGCATCAGGTATCGAAACTTCTCCTCGCAGGCATGGATGGCATTCGCCGACTCGACTCTTTTGATTTGATGGAATGCCATCCACTACCAGGTAAGCTCGGAGTCGGGTTCCTTTCGCAAATCTCTCTCTGCCTCTCTCTCTCTCTCTCTCTCTCTCTCTACATATATATATATATAGAGTGTGTAACGCTCACAGTGCGAAAACGGAAAGCCGAAAAACTCGGGCCTGTAGTGTGTTATTTTCTGTATATATATATATATATGTATAGATACAATATGACCGCCAATTTTATCTAGTTTTGACACGAAAGGACTTGAAGCCACACCCGGATTGGAGACGCGGCCACACAAACATGTGTCAAGTTTTATGAGGCCCCCAGGTCTGGCGTGCCGGATATCATTCACTTGATAGACTCAATATACTGCTTGGAGCAAGCGTATAATAATGGCTCTCGTAACGACATATGCGTAGAGAGACAGTTTGCAGGGAATAAAGTGAATGAAACTAAAACTCCCGAGTGTCTGAATCACAGGTTGTACAGCGTAGCGTCTGAATTTCAACCAGGGGGTTAATCAACTTGTTTCATCCTACAGAGAGACAAGGCAAGATATTCAAGTTTTAAGCCGGCGGAAACCGCATTGCAGAACAAAAAACAGCAAATTATACTTAAATCATCTTAAACCCCAGGTCTCGAGAAATGCATGTGTCGCTACATGCCCGCCAACGTCAAGACTTCCACCCGCGGCTCCTCGAATCGCGGGTCGCCCTCTTGCGCCAGCCCTTGGATAAGACTTCTCTACGAGGTTGAGAATGCCTCTTTTGGGGCAGGCCCTCGACCATCCGGCTCAGGATGCCTCAAAACTGCGCAGCCCACAAGCCAGCAGCACCCTGCAGTTGGTGTTAAACAGCTGATAAACATTCAACTCCTCAACATAGGGTATACATGTGCATGCGGGCCGTTGTTGTGATTGCGCGCCTGTGACGATGAGAACCTCCGATGCCATGGCTTTCGTTGTGATGAAAAACAGTCCGGCCACACCGGTGACCACAATCATCAGCCCTCTCACAGTCTTCACATCTGTGACCGCGCTCCCGGGGAGCGAGGGTGGCATAGCCACTCTCACTGGGAAATAGACACAACACACACACACACACTCTACGCAAATGTCCATGTGCAGGTGTATGCAAGTCAGAGGGCGCAGTAGGCACCTACGTATGTACATGTGCTTGTCTATGTATGTGCATCTGCATTCGTAGCATGTTCAGATACCAAACTCTATTCTAGTTCTTCTACACTCACAACAACAGCGCACATCCTAGCTGCCCAAGAGCTGGCAGCATCGAATGCCAGGCATGAGCCCATGTCGAAGCCGCACCTCGCCAGTGTCAAAGTGATCTTGGAAAGTTGCAACCCCAGAGACTCCAATATCCCTCAAAAAAGGAATATACCATAAAACATATTAAGGATCCTACTAAAATCTAAGGTATATTCCTTCATAAAGGGATATTGGAGTCTCTGGGATCAACCGTAGGATTAGTTTGCAGGCCCAAAAGAAACTCTGTCAAGGCAAAACCCCACACCTTAGTTTTCTAAAATCTCTTCTGAGGTATCAAGCCCAGGCTGAAGCAACCCTTCTTCAGCCTCAAGTCATGCCGTAGTAATTTGGGTTCTTGTTAAGGGATTCAGTTTCAGTTACCATAGTATAAAAACCATATTGCGTACTGTACATTCCAAGCGTTAGGGCGACGAAAGTTAGCTGTCAGAAGAATCCAGCGACTGCCAAAGCCGAAGCACAGTCCATCGAAGGGACCGTTCTCCTTCAGGAACTCGGCGAGACTGGTGAGCACATCCTCATAGCCTCGAAATCTGCGACATGATCTTGGCTGGGATTTATGCTTTCAAACTTGGGTCCCAAAGCTTCAAAGAAAAAACCGGAACTTGGCTTCCTCAACGGACATTTGTCCGTGCAGGCAGAGGCATTGATACGACTAACGTCCGGCCCCACGCCAGTTGCGCTGTTAAGAACATGGAGGCTGCCATGACTGCTGTAGCATGGTTCTGAATAGGTAGTCTACTTATTCTCTTACGATCAGAGCCGATCGACCCCAAACCCTGACTGAATTACTCAGGTCACCATATTCTGCAACCTTTTACAAACCACTGAGCTCTAAAAACTAACCTAACCCTCTAGCATCCTCTAGCGGTAGAGGCAGGAATTCCAAAAGCCGTCTGCCCTGCACAGCGAAACGTGCAAGACCCCGGCTCTTACCTTTGGTTAGTAGGGAATGGAGGAATGGGGTATAATTATAACTACTTTTTACTACCATATACTACCATTCTTCCATGCCCTACTAACCAAAGGTAAGGACTGCTGAGAGCCAGGCCGTGCTCCCCCGCGACCTTCTCACCAGCGAGAGCCGGAGTTGCATAAGTCGGTCCTTTCAGTTTGGGGGCCTTAGTACTTAGAACAAGGGTTCCTTAAAGGGGTCTATAAGGGATACTATGAGGGTACTATGATATGGGGCCTTATTAATTAGAGTAAGGTTTTCGGGCCCATAATTCATAGTACTATTACCGCAATAAGAAACCCCCCAAAATAGTCAGGGTTCGGGGTTTAGCATCCTTCCTTTGTGCGGGATCCCGCACGGCTTGAGCCCCCAGCTTCAGTTCTCCGAAGAACTTATCCACAAGTGGGTAGTTCTCAAAATTAGGGCCCCTTTTTGGTACCCTGAATATTAGGTCCTAATATTTAGGTACCTGCAACGGACCCTAGTTTTGAGAACTATTAGATGATGTTGTATTGTAATAACGACCCAAAAAGGGACCCTAAGTTTGATAAACTTCCGACTGCTTGAGCCCGGAGGTCCTAACCAAGTTTCCGTCTGATGGCTCTCATTCATCATGTAGACGTAGCTCATGTAGCCTGGAGTGTTGCAGTTCGGACATTTGAGGTGCATATAAGTTTATTATCCTATTCAGCCGCAAAGTACAGCATTCAGACACAACATACTTATGCCGACGAAAGACCGTCGTAGGTGTCCCCACACTTCTTTCCATAGGGCTTGAAGATCCTCAGGACATTGAGGCGGCACAGACGAGCTCTTAGCTTTCGGGTTGCTTCAGTTACAGCTTGATTTCATGGCGTTCATGGCTCGGAACGAACCATCCGGAACACATCTCAACATCCAAACCACCGCAATCTGCACTAATTACCACTTAGGCCACTCTTAGCAGCAACCATCAAGATCCTTGTACAAACGACTATCACTAACAAGCAGACCCACTCGCAAGAGGGCAATAGACTAATCAGTGTTGCAAAACCTGAAGCCTCGCAAAAGCTTATGCCTTGCCGCACAGCATCTGCGCCACAGCTGGGTCGGCGTGGATCTCCTGAAGGGCTGTGGCACCGAATTTTGCAGCGAAACCCAACCACAAATTCCTAAAAGCCGCTCGCAAAGCCCCGCCTGACCCTGTGATGATAAACCCTCACGAAGACTTTGCAAGACCTTGCCCGGAACCCTAAGCGTAACCCAAAGGGTCCAAATTACCTGCATGGCACAAAGTAGGGTTTCTGTAAAAGAAACTACTGTTATGCTTTATATAAGTCATTATTCCCCCCAAAAGGTGCTTAGAACTTTGGAGCCTTTGGATAAATCCATGAATGGTTATGCTTTTAGTCATTACTCCCCCAAAAAGTGCTTTCAGCTTAGGACCCTTTGGGCAACTATAGTCCCCTTATAGATCCCTTGTAATTAGTAACCCTTCTAGACCCCTTTAAAGGAACCCTAGGAACCCTATTCAACCCTAAAAAGGAACCCTAGGAACCCTACTCAACCCTAAAGTAGGGCGCCAAACAGCACATATTTTGAAATCAGGATAGGCATATCCTATACAAATCCCCTTATCATGAAGCCCAATAAGGTAGGGACCCGGGATGTCCCCATAAAATGCTTATGCTTATAAGCTTTTTAGGTTCCTAATACAAAGGCTCCACAGAAGCCGAGCCAGGCTCGGCTCTCCTCCAGCTTGCTGTTGATCTGCCCCTGACAAAGGAAGTCTTTGCGCCAAGCGCGAAAGAAAGGGCTCCTTTAAAAGGGAGCTCTAGGGATTTTTAGGGGTTCCTTGAAAAGGGATCTATAGGATTTATAGGGAGGCCACATGTCCCTTAATTAAGGAAGCTACCCTGCATTATAGTAGAATCCATCATATGGTTTAAGTTCTATTCCTTAAATTAAGGGATATCGGAGTCATGGAGCGGCTGCCCATGATGGCCACTGTAAAGCAGACCAGACACCGATCCGAGTTCGGTATCGTGTTTCGTGCTTATGGGAGGGTTTAGGGTTTAGGGTTCCCCTGAAGGTTTTGGGGTTGAGGGTATAAAGGTTTCCATAAGAGTTCTATAAGGGTTCTGTAAGGGTTGCTAATGTAGGACCTGACTAATAGAAGCCCCTTACAGGTATGTAGTTCCTCTTCCATAGTACTCCCATAAGACCCCCTTTACCTTATAGGAGTGGTATGGGAGGCTTATGGGAAACTACCCACCTTATAACTACCCACCTGTAAATGTCTTAGAATTAAGGAATTCGGGGGCCGGCAACCCCAAAATAATAGGATTCAGTAGAAGGGGCCCCCACCCTGTACTAGTGGCATAATAGGAATATAATAGGGCCCTAATATAATCTTTATAGTCACCATTACATGGTGGGGGGCAGCTTCTAATTAAAGGATTCATACTAGAAGGAACCCTAATAAAGACCCAGGATTTCTTACTCAGGCTCCTACTTTAAACCATCCACCTCGGGCAATATAGGACATGTTGTATACTTGCAGCGTGACTAGACTGGCCAGCACACGGGGTGCCAGGCTGTTCCGGATTGAACTCTTGCTCAATAAGTCGTCACGCTGTTTGAGTTTGAACTCTTGCTCAACAAGGCGTCACATTTCAACCCGTTTACGGCCTCGGAGATTCCGTGAGCTGTGCCCAGACTGCTCGATAGAATTGTGGCAAGGCTGAGAGATAGATAGGACAGATAGGAGTGTACGAAGGTAGAACAGAAACCGAGGTTTCTTCATGACGATGCCTCCAAGAAGTGCCACTCCAAGAGATTGAAGTCCACCACCCAACGAAGGTTCCTTGCTCAACGACATTCACCACAGAGCACTACGCTAGATCCAGCAGGGCCTTGCAGGGAAAGTCCAGTCCGCCAGCCAACAACTACTGGACCTAAGAGTAACCTAGGAATAACATGGGTGCCTTTTTTGGGTTTAAGGGGGGTATAAGGGAACCTGAACCCTAAAAAAGGAACAAGGGCTTACTCTGGGTCCTAGACTGGAATCTTGACTGCCGATGCCCTGCCAGGACCCTAAGCTGTACTACCTGTGCTTTGGCTTAGCTAACCTACTTTATGGGTAGCAATAGTACCACATAGTAGAATCCCTATGGAAATACAATACCAGCCTGGGTCTAGATGGAGCAACAGCCTAGTTCTAGGTGGAGCCCACACAAGGCCATGCAAAGGCAAGCAGCTTGAAGACCGCTGTGACCTGAGCAATCAGTCATGGACTTTTAGGGGCTCCGACATGCAAATAATGACGACATGCACTTTGGGCTCAGAAGTCTATACGTGTTACACATTTTGGGCTATTGAGTGGGTGTTATGGAGATTTCATGTGAGTTGTTCGCAAGTAGTGCGCCTGGTGTCCCTTTCTCCCGAAGGGTCGAAAGATGTCGAAAGCTGCCCATGGTCTGCGTCAGCTAGAAAGCAGCACTTAACAATTAAAATCGGGTTTTGGCGCCGATGATAGTAGAATTATAAGGAACCCCCAAAATAGTATTGGTCATTATTACAGTAGGAAGCTTGACTGCCCAGTCCAGCTCGCACCCAGCCGTACTGCAAGGTTCCAAGCACGGAAAGTTGCATGGACGAACCTACCCGCACTGATAAAACTCCCAGCAATCTGAATCATCAGAAGCGACGCCCATGAAACTAATTGGAAGGATGACACATCAAGACAGCCGGATCCAGACCTCAAACACACACACACACACACCACACACACACACACACACACACACTGACTGATCCAATGTCATCCACAAGTCAGTCCCGACCCCTTTGAATCTAATCGCACATCCTCTCTCAAAGGCAGCATCAACACCGGACAGACATCCAAAAAATCGGTCGTGCCTGCTTCTCCGCCATGGCGGTGTTCGAGCCAGGGCCATGTAGGTACAGAACCTGAGGTTGCTGCGGGGGTTTACTTGCCCCGATAGCTTCAGCCTCAACTCGGATTGCTTCAGGGCAATAAACCCCACGGAATGGGACCTCCCAGGCTCTGTCGAAAGCCTGCATGGTGAGCCAGTTTACCCGCTTTGCCGGGGTCCTGAAATTGCAGCAATCTCGAAGCATGCGAAGAATCCAACCCCAGAAGGAATCCCTTTGCATAGCATCGAAACTTGAAAGCCAAATTCAAAGCCTTCCTGCCGAGCTCTGCAAACCCTCACCTCAAACCTCACAAATTCCTGTCAGGGCTTCTATAAGGGCTCCTTTATGAGCTGCTTTAAGAGCTCCTTCAAGGGTTGCTGTAAAGGCAGCTTCGTTAATACAGGTGACCTTCTGCAGGCGCTTGGTTCCACCACCAAAGCCTTTGCCTTTCGGCCTGTCCACGGAATCAAACCCTAACGGTCCATGTACTCATATGGGTGGTTGTCAAAATTGAGGTCCCTTTTTGGGTACCCTAAAATTATAGGTGCCGTATTATAATAGGGACCCAAAAAGGGACCATAGTTTTGACAACTACCGATATAGCAAATACAACGGCCTTAAAGTAGACCCTATATAGATACACTGGGCCCAAAGTATATGCTATATGGGTACATGGGCTTTCAGGGAAAGCCTTTTGCAACTGGCCTGCAACGTCACGCCAGGACAGCTGACTCGAAGCCTAAACCCCTGAACCCTCATAGAAACTGTAGGGCTGTGCGGCTTAGGGTTTAGGGTTTGGCAGACGTGAAAACTCTTCCAAGGGTTTCTCGAAAATGCTTCGTGCAGAGTTACAGGCATGGTGGTTTTGGGATCCCTTGTCGTAGCGACCTCCCCTGCCATGTAACCGAAATTGCGCTGTTTTTGGTTAAACTTGTTCTGGCATGCTCAAACAATCCCATGCATGCTACGCGCCGCAGGTACGCACGTCACGGGGTGTGGATGATGATAGCTGCATCCACTGCTGCATCCTCTGCGGCACCGCAAAAGACGAGTTAACCATGCTTCTAGGTTACCAACGACGCGGCCTGGCCTCGGATGTCGGCAGGCACCAGGTATGACATCCTCCGGCCAATGCAACATCTAATATGCTGCAGGAGCCTTAATAACTAGATTGGGGTATTTCAATGGTATATTGCAGTATAGTTACCATAACCAACCCGAAGGAATAGTGTTGGTAGTTATATCAGCCCGCATTTTACCTCGCACTTCGACTGGCTGACTGACTGTATCCCTATCCAGCCCTCCTTTCCCTTGCACGAAAAATCGGGAACCTCTACTTGACCGTATCGTCTTGAAGCCTTCCTGCCTTCCGATGTCAACAAACACAAGGACCCGACACACAAGGCACCGCAACTCTACAGAACGAGGCCTCTCGGGTTCGGCAAGGGATAATACGACGCTTCGAGAAACTCGCACAAGCTCCGACCAAGATCCGATGCACTTAAGGCTGCTTATGAAACTGCCGGTGCACCCTTTTCGCATGCGCTTAAAGGATCCATACGGACGTGCGGCAGCTTACTGAAATAGGATGTCCGGGTGTATAATGAGGTTCGGGGGTATCTTTTACGCTTTGAAAACGGCCGGTGATTAACATACATATCTATTTATAAAGATAGCTGCTGCTAACTATTGCTAGGACTAAGTGTATAAAGGTTGTTATTGTAATTCTGACTGCACAAGCAGTAGAATCTAGAACGCGATCCCATTATACTGTAATCCTAAGAAGGAACCCCCATAATATGTAATATAGGTAATTATTAAGGCCCCATGTAATTCTCATAGAACCCTTTACGTAACCCTTTAGAGGAACCCCCCCCCAAAGTAGTATAGGTAGTTATTATACAGGCCCCTATACTCGAAGTTGGGGAGGGCTCCGGCAGCCGCTGTTGCGCCAGCGTCGCCCGCAGCTCCGTGGGACTCGGACCCAGGGAGGCCTCGTTAAAGGCATCGGGGCTTGTAGGGCTTTCGACGCTCACACTCGCACAAGGCACTTGTAGTGCTTAGGGTTTAAGGCTTTGGCTTAGGGTTTAAGGTTTTGGGCTTAGGGTTTTGGATTTAGGAATGCTCATCAGAGTGTTTGGGGCATTATAGGCTTCGCCTCCGACTTCGCAATGTACGGTTTAGGGTTTATGGATGATTGTGTGTTTCGACGTGGCTAGGGTTTGGAGGTTTGGGGCTTACAGGGTTTATAGGGTAGCTTACTTGGTGCCTCTCCGGGACTGAACATCGGGCTATTCAGCGAGGAGGGGCCGAGAGACCTTCGGAGAACTTGCTACAAACCAGAAAAAGGCAAGAGTGAAGCTCCACGGTTAGGCTTTAGAATTTACTGCTCAAGGGTTTAGATTTTAGGAGTTGAAGGGTTTCGAGTTTAGGGGTAATGCTGATCGTTGGATATTTACGCCCATGCTTGGATGGAAGCTGAGATGCATCTTTCTTGCAGTGTGTGTAAAATAACTGATTGCCCAAAACCTAAAACGGCTATTATCCTACATACTTTTGGGGTCCAAGTAAAAGCAAATATGCAAAGACAAGAACGTAAACGCTCAAAGTCCGAGCCATGTCAGGCTGGAGCAAGACCCCAAGCACACTTCTGGAAACCTAACCCTAAGGGTCCAAAGGACCCAATAATTGGGTACTCGGTTGTAGGATAAAAGTTATGTAGGGTAGGGGATTTGGAGAGTATATGATTATTGGGTACTTGGACCCTGAGGGTAACACTGCCTTGAATGAACAGAAGATGACCATGAACACCCAGCCCCGACATCATGCTTTGCTCTACCTAGAGGCTCCATAGTCGCTCCTTTTGGGGGCTCATGTTTAGAATCCTGTAAGGTAAAAGCCAGAAAGTTGGAATATGATTATCCTAACCCTTCTATGGTAAGTCATAGGGTATCCTACCATGAAACCATATTCCAACTTTCTGGAGTTCCCTGTAAAAGAAGGAACTACTATGCCCCGACCCCGCGAGAGCAAAGGACCTCGGCATCTTCCAAGTCATCGAAATCCATGGCAAACCACAGCAGCCGAATGTACTTAGCTCTGGTTAGTAGGGAATGGGAGGATGGGGTACAATTATAACTACTATTACTACCATTCTTGCATTCCCTAGTAACCGAAGGTATGTGTAGTGGATGCTTATATAAGGGCTCCTTTTACTGTTCTTTTTTTATCGGGGCCCTGAGTCTTTCTGGTAGGAGTGTGTGATTTCAAGGCCCGGGAGTTAGCTCAAGCTCAGCCCGCAGAACTCTGATAATGTGGGAGTTTCCGAAAATTAGGGGTACCTTACTTTGGGGTCCTCATAATAAGGATCCTATTATATGGGGTACTTAATTAGGGTCCCCTATTGTCGGAAACTCCCATGCCACGTTCTTCTTCAACACAGGCGAGCACGACTCCCCACGTCTTAATTATGGTTTTCTACAGCCTGCTCTCACGCATGAAAATGCCGCAAGCTCCAAAAAAGAAGACACTTGTATACGCTTGTCGTACGGAATTGTCAGAAATCAGTGGCGGATTCAACGGCTTTATTCACCCCTCAAAATGAGCCCAAGCTTACATGTCGGTTATGTTTATGCGCGATAGGAAGGATGTTTAAGTCATGCACCATAAATGGCATAAGCAGGCTGCGATCGTTATGTAATGCTATATACATCGTTATTACTATCACTCCTGCTTCTGCTGCTCCCACAACGGCCGCCATTTCACGAAGCTTGATACTCTGAGAATCATCAGTACGGTTCAAGCGGATGGTCACTCTACCGAACGGATGAGCAGCGAAGCACGTCATGGTCCTTGCCTGTCGTATAATGAAATAGATAAAATGGCCAAGGCTTGGCGAGTGAGCGGAGATTGCATGCGGGACAATGGTCGAATGAGACTCTTTTTGCTTCCTTTAAAGACTTTGGGTTCAAGGTTGGATTGAACGGTGGTACAGGCAATGCGGAATGATGATTTCTACTCCCATGACACGTACGCAGCCGGTGACATATATAGTGACGAGGGGGGCGGCGTGGCGATGACTGTGATTCTGCACACGGCAAGCTTGTTGGGCGTGATAATTAATGATCATGATGGGTTAGAAGTGGCGTTTATGGATGATGATCTATTGCTGTCTGCCTGTTCGTGATAGAGGCCGGTGCAACAAAAGACACCTGCTTGTCAAGAGTTTGTGCTAGTGCTTGCCGCCGAGCCCAGGCAGAAACCATGGAATTGACATGCTAAAACTGCCGTCCCAGAATGCTCAACGCCGGGAGTTAGAGCGGCAGTCCTTTCAAAGAGGTCAACGTAGTCCCTGTTCTCGAGGGTCTGACTGGATCAATTGGGATAGCTACCCAGGAAAGTATCCAGAAGCCAGGCTTCTGCCGGAGTGTTTTTCACACTCCTGTAGCCACTGGAAACAGTGGCCCAGCATGCACATGGCCTTCTGAGATGGCTCAGTGCAGGTGCAGTCATCGCAGGCAGTTGAAGTCATGCCGAATTAATTAATATAGGGGCCTTAATAATTAGAATCTCTGGTTTTGGGGCCCATTGTACTATAATTATAATACGGAACCCCCAATCGGATAATGAACTGCCTCTGCATCATCACCTCAGTCTTCAGTCAGCCTGCGCCACTATTGGCTAAACAAAATCCCAAAACCTACAAAGTCCGCACTATCCCTTCTTCATCGCAGTGGACTTTGCCTTGGCTTTCGCTTTCGCCTTCGACTTCATGGCGCCCTGCAGCACTCTCCTAATGTAGGGAACCTGATTAAGAAACCTTGGGCCCATAGCCCCCAAATAGTAGGATTCATATAAGCAACCTGATAAAAGCCCAAGGTTTCTTAATCAGGTTGCCACAAGATTCTGAGCTCCTGATGTTGTGATGTAGCCACATGGCTGAGGTTTCTGTGCTCTGCGATCGAGGCAGTTGAAGGGCTTATTGTGGACCGAGCCCTGTGTGATCTACCTGCTAACTGCTCGGCCACCGCACACTTGCCTCGCCAAGCTTCGCGTGAGCTGTAAACCCGTTTGCTAGACCATCATGGGCATGGCAAGCCTGGCTAGCACCCCAGCTGAACAAAAGCTGAGACTATCAAGACCCTTTTGAAGACAGCTCTCTGCTTCCTTCATGGGCATATCAAGCGGGGCCGGCATCTGAAGAATATCTAACTCGGGAGACCACGCAACTCAACTCAAGTGTGGCTCCCGCAAGTCGACCTCACCTTGCCCTTGAGGGCTTTGAAGGCCAAAACGCTGAACTTCGAGGTCTTTGCATACCTCGCAACATCTGAACCATCGACGTCTAAGTCACAGGCTCTCATCTTCTTGTGCATACAGCGCGACCCAGGAAGACAACCGCAACCAAGAGGAGCCAAAATAATCAACAGGTCAACCAGCACAATCGACCGCAACAACAAACAACCGACAGCTGACGATCCCCCAATCCAGAATCCACGACCCAGGCCGACGACAATGGCACCACTAACAACAACAGCAGTAGTAGTACTGCTGCTCCTGCTACTGCTACTTCTACGGCTACTGCTCTGCTGCACCTACTGCTCCTGCGACTCCTCCTCCTCCTCCTCCTACTACTACTACTACTACATCTACATCTACATCCACTTCCACTTCCTCTTTCACTTCTACTTCTACCTGTCTACCTCTACTACTACTACTACTGCTACTACTACTACTACTACTACTACTACTACTACTACTACTACTACTACTACTACTACTCCTGCTTCTGCCAGCTACAGCTACAGCTACCACTGCTACTAGCACCACTAGCACTTGGCTACTACAGTACTCCAGCTTTTGATACGAAAGGAAGTTGTCGCAATGCGCAG
Organism: Symbiodinium sp. CCMP2592; assembly: GCA_905221615.1. Taxonomy (NCBI): domain Eukaryota; class Dinophyceae; order Suessiales; family Symbiodiniaceae; genus Symbiodinium; species Symbiodinium sp. CCMP2592. The sequence goes on from CAJNDT010005068.1 coordinate 101,049, forward strand.
GATGCAAAAGCAGGTCAATCAAACCGAAGTAAGACGCGACGCTTGCTCCAAATGTTGGCCGGCAAGTCCTTCTTGGAGACGTGCTCCTGGACAACAGGCCATATTGAAACTCAGAAGTGGCATGCGGCTTCCCCTACTAAACTGCTCCTGCAGACTGCTCCATCCTCACACGCCTTGCAAGAAAAAACGCGAACCACATAAATCACATCGTGTTGGTCCCGAGCCGCTCAAGCCAATCCTTCGGTACAAATGGGAGTTTCCGAAAGTTAGGGGTACCTTATTTTGGGGTCCTTACAATACTATTTAGGGTACTATGTTAGGGTCCCCTATTGTCGGAAACCCCCAAATGTTTGGGGTAAGCTTGACTGTGAGACCGGTCTTCCGAACCCCTGCCTGTCAACCTTTCCTCCTCTTCGTGTGGGGATGCACGTGGGAGTTTCCGAAAAAAGGGGACTCTGATATAGTACCCTAGCTAGTACGATCCTGATTATAAGGACCCCTAAATAAGGACCCCGAATTGTCGGAAACTCCCACTTGGCACTGGTATTCATCGTGGTGGCAAACCAAATCTGATCCGATTTCATCTCTCAACCAAATTGCATTCTTCACAACATCACGAGACCCAACACAAGCACCTGAACTACACGTTAACCTCAAGGTTGGGATAGCCCATCAACCCTTCTTTGAGTAAGCTACAGCTACGAGTAATGAGGTAAGGATATCACGCCCAAGAGTTCATGTATGGGTGTGCTTTGCTTCCTGACTACAGTGTCTAAAACCAGGGGACCTCAACACAACAGCCAAACAATGTCCCGGGGCAATCATCAGAACTCACAGTTCCGGCAAAGCAAAAAAGGAGAGAGGTCCGTCTGCCGCTGGGACTTCTTCACTTCGTAAGCGCCGGTGTTGATCACCTGTCATCACCAGTTGGTGGAAGTTGCTTCCGGATGCCTTCTTTCGGGTCTAGCCTAGGCACTAAATGAAAGTCATGTAGTACAGATCCATAAACCTGACAAGCAGGATCAGTTTTATGCACACTGTCTGGCGCTAACATGACACTTTCGCACACACAATCACGCATATCTGCAGGCACTATCATGTGCAAGGGGTTTCGTGCCCTTGTCCCTGAAGCTTTATCCATGAACGCAGTTTACAGTATTTCCTTTGCACCACCTTTGGCAGTAGATCGCCCTAGGACTTCGGTTCTTCTGGGGCGGCAGACCTCGGTCTTGCGTTCTTGCATCGCCTTCTCCTGACATCTGACATCGCTTGAGGCCCTATAGGTATATACCCATAATATAGCCATTATATACCCATTATAGGGTAGGGGTCCCCAAAAAGGGTCCCTCGGCCAAGGACGCATGCCAAAACCCCCCCCAAGGTAGGTAAAATACTCGCCCAATACCTAAAGGCTATTATTCTACATACTTTAGGGGTCCAGGTGAGTTTCAGATTCTGTGGGTCCCGAGGGTATTGAGTTCTGAAAGGGCAGTGCGGATATGTAGGGTTCTTCAGGCCAAGCAACCGCCCAATCGCGTGTCGCATATTCCATGGGGAACTACCCAGAGACTCCAACGTTAAGGAATACTCCCTAAGTTATAGTAGAATCCCTCATATGATTTAAGGAATATTCCTTAGTTAAGCGATGTTGCAGTCTCTGGTTGGGAACCAGGATTCGGAGATCCAAAGAGCTCGAAGGTCTAGAGAACGTAAGCTCCTCGTAGGAAGCGGGAGACCTTAGGGGGGGGGGGTCTAGCAGCATGCTGCATCAGAGTTGAGGCTGATGTCTCGAGCCGATTGATCCTCAGATGTAGTATTGGGCAGAGATGTACAGGTACACTAACTGGGAGACATTCTTGCGTCTTGCGTATGATAGGATGATAGGGAGAAGTCGATGGATCATTGTGCTATCGATTCATCTCAGACGGGGCTAAGCAGAGGACGAACTCCCGCAAAGCAACACAGGCGAGGTGCAACTTGTGTCTTGCACATTTCGATCGTCTTCTTCATGGCAGCCTGAGACATCCAGATCAGTCCACTCTGACAACCACTGCACAAGCCCTGATGTGGGAACCCAGACCCTAGGTTGCAAGAGAGGGTACACGTTGCTCATGGCTTTCACGTGTAAAGGAGTCTCAGGAACAAATGCACCTTCTAGAGTCTAGAGGCGTCCCGACGGCAACCCGCAGACTGTCGTCGCTAGGACTTAAGCTTTGTTAATGCTACAGAGGCCCTCTTTGTTTACCATGGCTTGCTTTGTTTATCGCCTGCACACGCTATGGCTGCTATGGCTCTGCTTGCATCTGCTGTGTTAACTGAGCTTCTGGGCCTTGCTTGCAAGGACCCCCTTCGCTGTACAAGTTCAGTAGATTGGCGTTGAAACGCAAGCAACGAAGCTCAGGGGGCTTCATGGGTTTAGGATTTCGGCGCTCGCACTCGGACAATCCAGGGCGTATGGCTCGAGGTCTGCTGGGTGAGACTGCAACTAAGTGGTTTCAGCACTCACTCTCGGACAAACCACAGCGAGGAACTAAGTGGTTTAGGATTTGGGGTTTAGGGGTCCTCGTATGGTTTACAAGCCCCGGCATTGCGCATGCATGGCGGCTTTCTGCCTCTTCCCCCTTTGCCCAAGCCCACTTCTGCAGAACCAGGTCAAGTGCATCGTCCTGTGGACATGTTGCTTGCCAATATCGTGGATGCTGTTTTATACTGCCATGACTATGTTACACCATCTTCACCATCAACCTTACCATCAGCCGTTCCGGAGTTCTTGGATGCTGTCGTATTGTAGTATGTTTATGGGGGGACGCTGCACATGTCTAAACCACGAAGATATGATGATGATGATGATGATGATGACGATGAAGAAGATGATTCATTGCGCTGATGGCCAAAAATCCTGCTGCTGATGGAAGACAACGAACCAAATGATGGTGGGGGCGGGTATGGTGACGATGATGTCACTGGCATTGACGTCGCTGAGATGTCAGGAAGATCTAAAGAAGTGTGACGACAGCAGCTCAGAAACTGATGACGATCTGCCCGCGTAGCTTTAGCACCAACGGCCGAAAGCAAGCCGAACCCCGGAAACAAAGTACTGCCGCTCCGAAATTCCCATGGCGCCGAGGGATTGAACAGTCTTGCCCTGCTCTTGGTGGAGCTTCGAGCCCGGCAAAAATGCTGCAAAGCAAAACAAGCTTCCCTTGATGTGTTCTGTTCTGTTAAGTATAAGTTGTACTAACTGGTGTTTCCTTTAGACATGATGTGGCCATGTTAGGGCAGGTCAAGATCCGTGGATTCTTTGTCGGCGTCTGCAAATCCAACACTTACTTCACAGGTGCAGGGGTCCAATGTTACGGGGTGGAGCCTCCAGGGCATGAGGCAAAGAGTGGTTCCTTCCGGGTGTAAACACACCGGCAAGGCTCTGCCACAAACCTGCAGGTGATGCACGGGCCCGCATATTGTTTATGTGGCTGTGAAGTCGCGTCTTAAAGCCGAGACATCTTCCAAAGAATTCGACAGCAAAGAGCGTGCATGCTACCTACAATTCAAGACCCCGCGGTGTCAGAATGATGTGAGCCAATCTAGCGAGCCAACCTCAGTCTAACGCCCACAAGTAGAAAGCCAAGTGGTCGATCTGCAACTGTGGCATGATGCCAGCTGCTGGCGCATGGCTCCTAGTCTTTTGGACTGGGAGGAGGCAGTCTTGCGGAGCCCCGGGAAGAAAGCTGTCAGTCAACCTTCTTGCTGTAGGCAATAGTGCCACGCTTCCGTAAGCTCTTGTAGTAAGAGGGCAGCGAAAATGAATACTGTACATGCGACTCATAAGCAGAGTCTGCCATAAGTGAATCACAAGGATACACTAGCTCGCACGGAAGGTCGAAGCCCGCAGGAAGCACCCGATGACTTCATGTTGGGCAACATAGCTGAATGTTTCTGCAAAGGCTGTACAGGTTACAAACACTGACACTATACTGCGAAGGTTCTGCAAGGACACGTGAATCTCAAAGAAGCAGAAGTGAAAAGTTTTGGCAAGTTGCTCCGAACGTGTCTCAGGCCTGGAATCTCATTCCAGTGGTCGCCATGGCACTTCGAAAAGAAGCAAGTGTCTCGACACTGCAGTTGCATAGCCCCATAATCCCCCAAACCGAAGGCTTCGAATGCCCGGAGCAGTACGATGCACAGTGCGCGGAGGAACCAAATTCACCACACTCTCGATTCGTACTGTCGAGCTCCACAAATGTAACCAAATCGGAACATCCATACATGCTGCGGAGGCGTTGTAATGCGTTGTATAGATCAGATCCGCCCACCCCGAAACACCCAACAACTTACTTGTTCCAATTTCTGCTTTCCTGCGGGATGTAGGATCTCGTGTCCTCTCCCGATTGAGCTGCTCGCGTGCAAGGCATCTGCTTTCTCGTTCACTTTCCCTCAAGCTCCCTCTCGTCTCTGCCGTCTGCTTTGGTTGTCATTGTGGTGCCACCATTGAGAAAAAGATGTAGCAAGAAACTCTGAACATCTCTGAACTCACATTTCCAGGCCTCCACGTCTGTCATGGGTTCAAATGCGGTATATGTATGGACGAGCCATTGCAGGTACCAAGCACGCTTCCGAACTACATGCTGGTGCCGGCAGCCTCAGCAAATCCATGCATTGCAGGTCGGGCATGGTGGAATTGAGTGCGCGACAACGCCCATTGCTTAGTGTCACCGACTCGATGCGCAACGTCTTCGTTACAAAGACGCCAAAACGGCACGACAACAACATATTACTGGCATAACTGCCAACAACGGTATAAACAGCGCAACAAGGGGCCGAGAACTGCTGCTTGACAGTGATTTTCCATAGAACTAAGAGTAACAATAAAAAGGGTGCCCTTTTTGGTTTAAAGGGGATTTATAAGGACACCTAAAGCCTGAACAAGGGAATAAGGGCCTGTATTGCAGGAAATTGACGCTCCTCGAGCCCTTATTGCCAGTAGATCGGAACACCACGGAGTTGTTCTGTCGCCGCACTCAACTGCACCCTGCTCCGAGAAATCATTTACCGAATTCTGCCAGAATGGGACGGTTCGCACGAGAGTGCGGAGGCATAGTTTTGCACGTGATACCCGGAGTAGAGGACTTCTATATATATATATATATGTGTATATATAGATGTATATATATATGTGTGCGTGTGTGTGTGTGCGTACATGTAATGTTAATGTATATGTATTTATATATATATATATATATGTACCACATATATATATATATATACTTTTTTTAAATCTGATTATTTATTGATATCCATCTACTTAGTTTTATATACATATATAAATTGGACTCCGGACTCCCCCTGAGCTTCGACGCAGCGCTTGCAGTCGAGTCAGGACTTGCTGGAGGTGGAAGGCTTCGAAGATGCCCCGCTGCAGCACGAGGCCTTGGTCGCAGTGGTGGGTGTAATATGGGGGCCTTCATTTAGCTGTACTATTTTGCGGGGGTTCCTTTAAAGGGTTCGTTAAAGGGGTCTATAGTAGGGTGCTATGGTATAGGGGCCTCAATTTACCTATACTATTTTGGGGGGTTCCTTTAAAGGGTTCCTTAGAGGGGTCTATTGGGGATCTATAGTAGGGTGCATTGGTCGCAGTGGCGAGTGTAATATAGGGTTTTTTTCGATATACAAAGGGATCCCTTTATAGGGAGGGGTTTTATATTTACAATAGGATTCCTTTAAAGGGATCCCTTCAAAGGGATCTATAATAGGTTGCTATGATATACAGTAGGGGCCTTAGTTTACCTAGAGACATTTTTGGGGGGGTTCTTTAAAGGGTTCCTTAGAGGGGTCTATCAGGGGTCCATAGTAGGGATCTAATGTATAGGGGTCCTATTTCTTACCTTTACTATTTTGCGGGGTGTCTTTAAAGGGTGCCTTAAAGGGAGGGGTCTATCAGGGATCTATATTAGGGTTCTGTGGTATAGGGGCCTTAATACTTACATATGTAACATAGGGGCCTTTATATTTAAATAGGATTCCTTTAAAGGGATCTATAAGGGATCTAGAATAGGTAGCTATGATATACAGTATTAGAATAGGGTCTTGGGGCCCATTACACTATAATTATAATAAGGAACCCCCCAAATAGTATAGGTAATCATCACGGCCCCTATGTTTACAGCATCTTCGGTTCCACTTCCACGCTTCGTGCTACATCCATCTGCACAAGAGGGGAATGCCACAGTAGCAAGCGAGGATGGTTTTACCTGTCGGTATCCGAACGTTTGTACCCGGGCAGGCAAAGTGCAAACTACACAAATGGCACCCTCTAGGACACTCTAAGACTCACCCAAACCCTAAACGCAAAAATTAACCTTCCCCCAACTAAGGTGGGCCCTGTTTTCGGCAACCGAAGCCTTAATCACCGGCCAAATCATGAACCTTGGGGCTCTCAACACACCTCCGTAATAATTATATAAAAAACAATATATGAGATTAGTATATCAATGTAACATAGCATGCTTATACATAGAAAAAATATATCCGAACCCAAGCCAGGGCACCGCCGGAGTGGAGGTTCCGGTGGAGGGAGTTCGGGCAGGCAAGAGCAGCGTCAGCGTGGCCATGTTCCTGCGTTCCAGCTGTAAAGGCCGAAGCGAGAAGGCACATGCTTTCAGACCTGGATTGCTCATTCAGAAAGTTGAGGTGCGAACATACACTGCTCACTGCTACCAGCCTGTTCATTGCGCTTTCTTGCCGGGTTGCAACCTTGAAGATTTGTGTCTGGCCAGGGCACATGCAGGCAGCTAGATGAGGAAGTGCCCACAGTGATTTCAAGTTGGCTGGGGTGTGCAGTCTACAAACTTTGAAACCAAGATGACGCTGTAGTTGGTCCGACCCAGTACATATATGTGTATATATATATATATGTATATATATATATATATATATGTATATATATATATATGTGTGTGTATGTATGCCTGTATGTAAGTATGTATGTATGTATGCATGTGTGCTAACTATGTACATATATATATATATATATAATATGTATGTTCATATAACATAGCTGTATGTACATTTACGTAGAGGCATATTTCTGCATATGAGTGTGCACATGTATGTGTATCCATAATAGACATGTTCCTGTATCATATGCGCATATGTGTATATACGAACAGAACACGTAGTAAGTATGCCAGCATCGATCCCAAAGCGAGCACCACGACGCCTACGACTATGATCAATGCAAAAGGTTGTTCCCCTTGTTTGTCTAGAGGCACCAATGCCACAATGCCTCCCCCCATGTCTGGTGGGTTTCGAGCGTGTTCAGTTCAGATCGGTAAATTAAAGTGCTTCCCCCCATGTACTATACTAGCGGTGTCCAGAGACTTCACGAGAACGGAGCAAGTATCCAGGTTTATAAAGAAGGCATGTATTCATTTAGTTTTAAGTAGCCGGCCTCGATCTCGATGCTTTGCCGTGAGGGCCGGGCTCGTGCCTGCCACGCAAGTTCTCTACCGCCTCGAAACCTTGAAACTGGGTTTGGGGGTTAGGGTTTAGGGTTGAGGGATTAGGGTTTAGGATGAGGCCATCCCGTGAGCTCCATCAATGAAAACATCACGGCAGTCTAACAACAGAAAGAAGCCGCGAGCAGGATATGAACAGCACCAAAAAGCGCTGAGGCTCACTGTCGCCACTTGCAGAACCGCTGATGCCGTCGCAGACGTTACAGTGCTTGCATGCGGAGACAGGAATCGACGCTGTTTTCCCGGCGGCCATCGAGAAAAGCTTGACCAACCAAAACCTGCACCCTATAAACAGTAAAGCGCACAAATATCGATCTTTACTATTTTCACCATTATTGCTGTGATTATTACTCTTGCTAGTGAACGCTTTCTATTGCTATCGTTGTTATCATTATCTCTCACGGAAGGACGATGGACTTTTTCGGGGCGCTCCCGGCTTGCCGAAGGTTTAACCTTCGTGCAGGAGGCCTATAGTCGGCGGTACCTTCCCGTGCCTTCACTGAAATGCTCTGGTCCTACAGGCATTTGAGAATGCAGCTCTAGGGTTCGGTGCTGTTGCAAGGTCAGGTGGGTGACAGTGTAATGGACTTCGTCATACTTCGTCTATATGGGTCTGTGTCGACGGCATGCAGGGAACACAAGGCGTGATCTCGCGACGGCTCAGCTTTTCAAGTGGGCCGTTTGCCCCTTCTTCTTCCTCGGAGGCACAGGCCCGAAGTGAAAGCATTGGCAATCTTATCCGACCCATCACGCACACTTGCGCCGAAAGCATCAACTCGCCTGCTCAATAGCCATCCGAGCACCTGCAATTGAATCGGTTCGGGCAGAGTGGCAGCTGCGTCTTGTGCACTTGGATCGCCCTTCTTTGCTCCTTTCGGCGCCGCTTCTTCGATTTCTCCTGAGCCGGGAGCCGGTTGCGGTTGCGAAGGCAAAAGTAACCTTAATAATAACCAATTCTATTTGGGGGTTCCTTGTTGTAACATACCCCCATACCCTATTCTAAATATCAAGGCCCCTATATTATGCTTAACTTCTGTCAAACACGGGTGGAACTTTTAGATACGTAGATGCAGGCACCTGAACCAACGAAATCAGAAGCATGCGGGGTGCCGCAGCATTGACTTAGCTTCAACCACCACCCGACACAGACCCTCCAATGCCTGAAGCAAGAAAACTTCGAGCCCAACAAAAACTATCGTCGGATGCCGTATCTTCTCCTCCCTGGCACCTGCTCGCTTACATCCCTGGGAGAATAACCGAAACTTGAACACACGCTCTGGACACACCGTCCAAACATGTACAGCTATATATATATATATATATACATGTCTACAAATATGTATGATGCGACTAATCATCCCATTCAACCCACTACCTCTGTTGCTTACAGAATGGACCCAAGTCAGCCAATGTTAAGACAACTAGCTAACTAGCCTAAAGCCTGTTCCCAAAAGCCTCCAGCCCTCCCCTGTCGGCAATGAAGGGGCCTGAATAATCAGAATAGGGCTTGGGGGCATGTTGTACTTTCATTGTGATGAGGAGCCCCCAAAACCCTAGTCATTTATTGAGGCCCCTACAGTAACATGTCGTCGAAACCCCTGAGGTTTGCGGCTCACACTCGGAAACTCCAGAGGAGTCATGTTCGATTCAAGCTTTATGGCTCGGGCATCCTCAGGAGTTCTAAACGCAAGCGCGCAGAGTTTAGTGGTTTAGTCTCTCGAGGCTCACTCGAGGGTACTTCTGTAAGCCACAAAGTTTTAGAACGCCACATAGGGTCTTGCAGGGCTTCATAAGGGTCTACGAGCCAAAGGCGCGACGTCCACCTTCATCTGCGTGTCTTCCTCGGGCGTCGCCTTTGGTGAGACGGCCTCGAAAGGGCACACCGAACTCGTTTGGGAGGATTCAGGGTTTCGGAGCTCGCGCTCGGACATGCCAGGCCAGGTTTTTGCTGCGAAGTCAGTTGTAGGTGAAACCTCTGCTTTGAGGTGGAAGGTTCAGCGGTTAGGGTGGGCTCTCCCTACTTCTAGTCTTGCTTTGCCTTTTACTCCTGGTCTGAGTCATTGAGTTGAGTTGAATTCCAAAGCCATAACTATCACTGACTGCATGACTGCGCGACTGACTTGACTGAGTGCAAGAAAAAAAGCAACTAAACAAACTACAGAAATCCATAAACAACTACAACAGTGCAACAGAAAAGTAAACTTATGTATTCATGTATGTGTATAGGCCGCCCCCCCCCCCCACCCCCCCCACCCCCTGAGGCCCAAAACCTCAAAGCTTTCAATTTCGGCATTGAAACCCGCCGGCCGCCGGAAGCAAAGGGCTCAAGAAGGCCCAAACATGCCCAAACCGTGGTCAGGACTCATGTCTACTATAGCGGCCTCAATAAATTCCTTCTACTATGTTGGGGGTTCCTTATACTCATAATTATAAAAAATGCGCCCAAAAACCCGATTCTAACTATTAACACGGGCTTTTCACTGGTTCTGAACAAGTATAAAGTTCTTGGGGTTGGATCTTTGGGCTATATGCCTGCAGCTTGCAGGCAAAATGTCCAGGTCGCCTGCTCAAAAGCGCGAAGACTCGATCCGAGAGACTGACATGGGTGGTTGTCAAAACTAGGGTCCCTTTTTGGGTCCTTATTATAATACGGCACCTAATATTTAGGCTACCCAAAAAGGGACCATAATTTTGACAACCACCCTGACGGAAAGCGTCACGAAACGGGGAGGCTCAGGCATCCGTAGCTCCTGAAGAACCATCCATGAAACTCCGGATGCAAGCTCGAAGTTGAAAGGTCTGAAACAAACCTGGCGAGGTCGAGGTAAAAGAATGCATCATTTTCGACTGAATCAGCCTTGAGCCTAGAGTTCAAGCCTTCATACCCGAAAGACTGCAAAGCGCTACTGGCCTTCAAGGTGGGTGATGGTGCCGGCATGGCCTTCGGCGATGTCTTGCCGACTTTGCCGAGACTCAGGGCTTGCTTCCTGGAGCTGAGACTGGCGGAGTTCGAGGTTCGGCGACTTACTTGGAGGGTCGGGGGACTTAGTAAGTAGGTAATAAGTAGACTTATAAGTACCCTAACAGGGATCCTCATTGGGGTTATGATACTTAGAAATCTATAAAATGACTACTTACTAAGTCCCCCGACCCTCCAAGTAGGGTTTCGACACGCGCAGTCGCAAAGCAGGCGCGGATTTCGGGCCGATGAGGTGATTCAGTATTTAGGGTTTAGGGCGAACAGTATTTAGGGTTTGCTCTGAACAAATTGGTTAGGAGATTCACAGGTATAGATTTCGAGGCCCGGATTAGGTGAACGCTTGCTTTCAAATTTGGGCCTGCCGCACTCACCTCGACAGTGACACACAACAGGCAACAGGCATCATAACATCATAGTTCATTTGCCGAAGAAGCCGACAAAGTGAACAGTCAGTCCACACACATGGACCGGTGCTATTGCACATTTTGTTGAGTTTTTCCGATTCTCTGCGGTACGCACGTTACAGACATTACGTGTCAGCACATATGTAGAACGCAAGAGAAGGAAGCGTCTCTCTACCTCACAACATGCCGCGTTACTGACAACGATCTCTGGGACAAGCAAACACTCCAACAGGCACAGGTGACCTCGATGAGCCTGTGCCAGCAGATTCCCCCAAGGTATCGTCCGCACCAAAGTTAGAGGGTGGGAAGTTGGAAGCAACAGAAAGCAAACAACTGGAAGCAACAGGGCTGAAAGAGACGATTAGATTATCAGCCGTTCGTCATGATGAACAAACTACTTTCCTTTCCACCGGCCCTCTCCTGTTAAACCACTTTCTCAACTCGATGGACGCAGAAACTCTCCCCAGGCCTCTTCTCACGCTTTTGAGACTTTGTAAGCTTTGGCGCTTTTGGCTCCTCGGCAAAAGATTGAGTGTAAAGTGTGCATGAAGCCTGCAATACCTCTTCGTAGCAACCCCATGGGGAAAGCAAGAGCAGTTATCCTACACCCACAAATTTAAGGATCCGGGGTTGATTCATGAGCACAGCTTTTTGTCCTTTGATTGGGTGCGCCCCTACAGCATGCAGCCCGATACATATCCCCCTAAACCCTAAACCGCCAAAGCACGGATATCTCCATGCTCTGTGGCTTGTTGGAAGCTTTGTTCTTCTTCGGCTTTTCCTTGGCCCGGCGGCGCGAAAAAAACTTCAACACGCCAAGCAAGGAACACATGACAGGTCTTCTTATCCGAACGTATACATATAACACATACACATACATACATGAGATGTCCGGACGAATCTCTACTTTGGCCTCCCTCCTTCCACCTCCCTGCCTCGTGCCAAACTCCGAACTTTTCAACAGGTCTCCTCCGTGGACATTGCATTGTACTTCGGAAGGTTGTTGATGACCTTCTTGACTGTACCCTTGTACCTTGGCTGTTTCATTGCCGAGAAGTGCATCGCCGCATCTACCGGCAGCCATACCCCTGGGGCTCCAAATAGCCCAAAGTAGGTATTATTTATAGACTTTAGGCCCCAAAGTAGGTACTATTTGTATACTTGGAGCCCCAGGGTACTGGCTGGCTTATCAACTGATCTATCAACAGGGTGGTCGTGTCTAGCAATGCTCAAACACGGCCCCGCTGCTTTGGACCATTGAACTTCCGGGCGCCTTTACACTTCCCGTTCTTCACATGGCGCTTCACCATGACTTCCGAAAACGTAGAAGCACAGGGAAAGCCGTCCCCAGCTAAGTTCAAGACCCCCTAGCTCCCTGAAGTGCTTCGTGGGGATAACTGCCACAGCTCAGAGGTTGAGATGTCGTTGAACTTTCGAAGATGACATGGGCGTTTCTGTCTTGAGCCGAGCTGCCGGAGGTCATCGACACGAATGTCCCCTAAACCTATCAACCCTGAAACATGCGGCTTCAAGTTGTGCTTCCAGCATCAGCAACTCCTCTTTTAGCTCCCAAGCTCCAACGCGAAGGCAACTTCAAGCCCTACAACATGCGCCCCAGCTCCCAACCCGGAACGAACGAGCATGGCAGGCGCAAGGGTTGGATCCCTGAGCTGAGAAGCCTATCGATCCACAATCCTGAAGGCTGCAAAGCTCCCCGGACCTTTCGCACCTTAAAATCTCCATGCAGCCCTTAACCCTAAACCCTATATGCAGAACCGTTAAGAAAGGCCCGGTGGAGACCGTGCCTCGACACAAAAGGGACCTGCTGTGGCCGCCGCGTCTCTGTGGCCGTGGTCTGCCAAGCAAAGGGTGGTTTCCAAGGTGAACGCAGGGGCCTTAACAAATACAAAAGTCTTTTGGGGTGCATCGTAGTATTAGTATAGTGACCACGGTGGGATGCGATTAAATCACTACACTGTTCAGCCCGCCAAGTTTGGATTTTCCAGTGTTTTCCATGCTACAAGTTTAGGTTGTAGGGCTTCACGCTGTTGCGGCTTTATTACGGCTTTGACACATTACAGGCTTTACGGGTGTTTTCTTGGCCTCCTGCATTGCTGAACTGGTCGATTTGGGAGTTTCCGAAAATAGGGGATCCTAATTTAGTACCCTAATTAGTAGGATCCTTATTATAAGGACCCCAAAAGAAGGTACCCCTATTTTCGGAAACTCCCACATGTCACTTTCACCGAAGCTCAGAAGCACGCCCTAAATACTGAGGCCCTGTCAACTCATTCTGACGCAGAATGAACAATTATACCCTAGCCTGATGGGACATGGAGACCACAGAAGCAGTATGCTCCGCATGACTGCAAATCAACTCCGTACTGCAGCCTCTGCTGGAAACAGCACGTCGCAGGAGCTGTAGCAGCCCTTCCGATACCTCTCAGCCTTAAAGCGGCCCAAATATTAGCCCTTATAGCACCCTAACCTCAGCTTTTATGTTGCGATAGGGGCCTGAATAATTACCAATACCATTTTAGTGGGCTCCTTATTAGAAGTACAAGTATCACGGGGCCCCCAAAACCCTTCTCTGATTGTGAAGGCCACTACATTATAGAACCCTATTATAGGAACCCTATTCTGACTATAAAGGCCACTTTTTTAGCCCTCCTGTTCCTAGTATGCCCAGTAACCTAGGAGTAAAAAGGGCTGCCTTTTTGATGTTGGGTAACTTTATAAGGAACCTAGGACTACAAAAAGAGAATAAGGGTACTACTGGGCATCCTAGTATGTAAGGTAATTCCCTTATAGGATTCTCAATATGAACCCCAACAAGGAACTACCCCTAAGGGTCCATGTACTCATATAGAGATACATGGGCGCCAATGTACCTATATAGGGACTACATTAAGGCCAATGTATATACTATATGAGCACATGGACCCTTAGCGTACTATGGAGCCTATCGTAATTATAAAGGCCCCTTTTTCAGCCCTCCGGTTCTTTCGAAGTCGCCGAGATGTCCGGCCTTTCGGGTCGAGTATCGGATCTGCGGCTCGCTGGTGGCCCTCCAGAGGCGCTCCTGAAAAGCTTCAGCACTTCTGGCTCTGGGGGTTCTATGGTTTAGGCGTTGTTTTTTTTGTCGCTCCTTTTCTCCAGCAACTACGAAGGTCACATGGTTTAGGGTTTAGGGTTTACGCTCTCACAACTCAGGGTTTGAGGGTTTTAGGGTTTAGGGGTTTTACTGGTTTGGGGTCTAGGCTTTGTAAGGGTTTGGGGTTTAAATGGGGTAGTTAGTGGCAGAAGTGTTCAGGGTTCCATTGGGTTTCGGACTTCTAGCAGGCCGAGGCCAAGGCGGGATCTTCGCAGCCCCAAAGGGTCCTATCCCAAAGGGTCCAAGAATCCTGATGGTATATACTTAGACCCCCAAAATACCCCTATAAGTATATACCATAATGATACTTGCACCCTTTTGGTATGGTATCGGGTCCCATATGCACCTCTGATCCTCCAGCTGCTCAGCTTGATGAATGGCAACACTGGGTAACAACTGTTAAGAGTTGCAGCAGTACAAGCACACAAACAATCGCGGAAACCTCAAGCCTAATTCTAAAGTTTCGTTTTCTGTTGGTGGTTGTGTTCCAAGGTGACTCGATGTGGCTAAAGCACGTGTAGTGATCTACTGTAGTGCTCTCGTATGGGCTATTGGCGACCTCCTACAGGCATGATTGGAGCTGCCTCCGCCGCTTATCTTCCTGACACCAGCCGGGCTGGCCGATCCCCGAGTGCGGGCCAATGGCATGATGCGAGACGAATTTGCGAATCTCGCAGTGGCCCGACATCATCACCGCCAGCACATGCTGAGACATCGACATGCAGTGACCGCACCACCAACTCATCAGGTCCCCGTGCTTATTTTGAAGGACATACTGCACAAGAGTCCAGAACTGAAGAATTCCGCTGCAAAAAACAATAAACAAGGGAAGCAGTGTTGATGCTGATGTTGAGATGGCAGGGACAGCAATCGTACTTCGACGGCCCAACGGCCCAACCTGATTATAAGAGGGAGCTTCAATTCCAGGATATCGTGATTTCTCCTTCTGGCGCTCCAGCTGATGCTGCAGGTCTTCGATGGTCTTGGCCTGGTCCTGGATCTGCTGCTTTTGCCTCATGGAGGACGCTTAAGACAACAGAAGTTCAGGGGCGCAGGGCCGGAATTCCAGCCTGTGGACAAACCCAAACCCCGCCTGAGCGCCTCCGCCGCACTGGCCTCGCGCGAGGCCAGAAGTGAGAGGCGCCGCCTGGATCTTTCGCGTTGGCTCAGAAGG
The DNA here is from genome assembly GCA_905221615.1 of Symbiodinium sp. CCMP2592. Lineage (NCBI taxonomy): Eukaryota > Dinophyceae > Suessiales > Symbiodiniaceae > Symbiodinium > Symbiodinium sp. CCMP2592. The sequence goes on from CAJNDT010005068.1 coordinate 116,275, forward strand.
GTTGCTCCTCAGTTTAGGGTTTAGGGTTTAGAGGCCTCATTCCCCCATGCGTGAAAAAAAGGCTTGGAGGATTCAGATGTGTGGCTGGAGCTGAAGGTGCGCGATTTGTGTTAGATTAGATTCGCATTCGTCAGCCTTGGATCCAACTGTAGGGAAGCTGAGAGGGGTATCGACAGGAATACCAGCTCGGAATACGCCAGTCGACTAGATCCATCACTTTAATGAGCATTAATGTCCACAGTAGTTGCAAAAGAAAGTTGGAAGCCCCACAAAAAAGAACGACAGCATCTTGACAGTAATTATGCACGGAAAAATGCATGGAAAAGGGCAAAGCAAAAGTGACACGAGTGGAGCAGCAAACTAGGATCCCCTCATGACCAGACCAACAAATGGAAAACAAACCCAAGGTATGGTCCAAGGTTCTCGAGCTCTACCTCAGCGCGTCGATTGCAGTCAGCCAGATGGCTATTCACGCGATCTTCCTGGGTTTGAAGGGGGAGGTGGCTGTGTTCCCTGATTCAAAGCATCGGGCTCTGTCTGCCGGCGACAACCAAGAAAGATGCTGGTTCAGGAGGCTCAAGAGGCTCTGGATGCTAAAAAATATCACATTCAGGTCCAAAAGTGGTTGGTTGCGGGCTTCGCCTTCGTGGAATCGGCGGACTGACTGCAGAATGACGCCGTGGGAGATGCAAACAGGGAAAAGGTATTCGTAGTAGGCAGTGAAGATCATTGCTCTCAGAATCATGAGCTCTTTCTTTGCTAGCCATGATATGACAGAGCCCTCGAGACTGGTAGGGCGCTACCGATCATTTCTTTCTTTTCTTGCTACGGTGCTACCATCATAAGCAAGAAGCCAGCACCATTGGCACTACCATTCATACTGTCATTCAGTAAACTGGCGGTGTCACGAGATGTAGCTTCAACACCCTTAGCCTAGTTCGGTTTCGTGATCTGCAAGATGCTCTAAACCCTAAACCCTAAACCCTCTTTCAGCGCCAGCTCAACTAAACAAAACATGCTAAGCCCCAGAGTCTCGAAAACGCTGTCGGCAGAGCCCGGGGGCCTCCTTCCCCTAAGGCTCCATGTACCCATATAGTATATCATGTACTTAGGCCTTAAAGTACGTGTATAGGGACCCCTTGAAGGCTTAAGTATCTACTATAAAAGTACATGGAGCCTTTGGGTTCAGAACCCGTAGCTCAAAGCACACGCCAACACCCTCTGCTCCCAGCGAGATGTATGATGTTAGTGCCGGCTGGAGAGTCTCTAGGGTCGGTTTAGGGTTTAGGGTAGTGCGGACCATAAGTAAAGTCAATATTTGTTGAAGGCGAAGGCATTCTTTCATTTCAGGCGAGAAACACTTTGTCAAAAGACCCGCTCGCCCCATTCCCTCAAACCTGTACAGATGTTACTAGGATTCTAGCAAGACCAAACTCAATAAATTGGGATTTGTGTTGTTGCACCCCTGGCTGTTGAAACTTGAAGCACAGGTCGCTGAATTCCAGTTTCACAGAACCTGAACCCACCCTTGTCTGCCCCAGCATCTGCGAACCTTGCCAAACACAGATGGACCATGTCCCATATCCGAAATGACTGTAGCTCCGCAACAAGCGAACCATGGCAAACATCAAAACCTAACCTGTCATTAACATGTAAAGTTTTAACGAAACCTTGCTAAACCAATCAAAGCCCCTATAACCCTATAGAAAACCCCGAAGAACCACAGAAACCAATTATGCAACGACAGATGGCCCTTATGAAACCCTGATTCTATCCTTGGGTTTTACATGAACAAAAATTAAATCAGAGACGCTCGAAGCTGGAGGCGGGCCCGGAGCTCCGACTTCTCCCGCTCCACTTCTTGCCTGGCTCTCAGGCTCATAAAATTCCTAAATCCTAAATCCTAAACCTTAACCCTAAGCTCCTTGCGTTATCGTGTTTGGGGCTTGTTTTAGGGCTTGATAGGGTTTGTGGCAGCTTTTGGTTCCAGCATTTTAGTCGATGGGTCCATTACGGCCAGTTTTGTTTGAAGGTTCACTTGGCTGTCGGTCAAGTAGGGCTTCAGGTTTCGGAGGTAGGATTTCAGGTTTAGGTATACTTAGGTGTTGTCTTTTATTTGTAATTTTGTTTTGAGGGGGGTGGTAAATATAGGGTTCAGTTAAGGGTTTTTAACAGGTTTAGGGTGTCTTCCAGGCTTTTATCGGCTTCATGTGGCTCTATTGGAAATACTTAGGACGGTCCTATACGTGAATCAGTGTCAAAGTTGTCACAACCGAGAAGCCTAAGGATAGATATGTTGGCATTACACCAGAATTTTTTAGGCATTCAGGACTGGACAGGCTGCAAAGCTGCATTTTTCGGATGGATACGAATTGCATGTGCCGCTGGCGGGCATGAGATGAAGCTGCCTGCACATGTACATAATTATGTTGCTTTTGGTACATGAGCCCTTCAGGGTTAGGCTTTCCGAAGAACTCTTCGGCGGGTGCGAGGGCTCATCTGCATGGTCCATGCCTGCAGCACCTTGTCTACCAACATCAACACTGTGCGCAAAGTGTAGCGAGAATATCACGCATGCTACCGTGTTGCTTGGCACAGCTGAAGGCAAGTGACAGCAAGAATTTAGGGTTTTGGTGCATAAGTTGCCAACTGAAGAAAACCAAACAACTCACAATTCTGGCAAACATGGGCCCTTTGACGCGTCAGTAACTTCGTTACAGCTGCTGGCGTAATGCCGATAACCCGATCAAGATCTTCGAGTACTACTCCCGATATCACGAATACCGGAACACACTTTCTTCCATCTATCGATGAACAGCTTATTGGCTGCACCCTTTCTGGAGACAGTGAGGTCTGGAAGTGAGGGTCGGCCTGCACTCCTCAACCAGGTGTTGACGCTCCGATTCGAAGCACTCCTGCCGCAACGTCGCCAGGCTCGTGGAGCTGGATAGTTTCGGGCTGTAGGGGTTTAGGGGTTCGGGCTCAGGGATCTACTTGCCACGCCTTCAACTATGCTACAGTCCTGTGTGCATCTGGTATTCTGACCAAAAGCGATGACTTTTTGCTCAGCCTTTGTCCGACTGCCTCGAAATCCGATTTTGCTTTTAAGCAAAATAACTTTAACATTAAAATTACAACTTTTAGCTTGAAAGTTCCGACTGGCCGACAGAAGCTGGAGCTGCGGATGTTCGGGCTCGCAATACCTCTGAACTGTAGTCGCCGTCACTCACTGCGAAATTTCTCCGTCCACTACGCCATCCCAAAGAGAAATTCGATTCAAGACAACTGCGAGCGTGCGTGACTGAATGCACTGCTTCCGGCCCTGCCGACACGATATGGAAAACAGGCTTCTAATACACGCCGCCAGAAGTTCGAGTTCCAAGGTCCAATATATTTCCAATAAGCCAGGGCTCTGCCGTTCGCTGCACATCGCCTGACAACACGAACCACGAAGACAACAGCGGCTTCAAAGAGTTCAGGGCTCATGACTTGGCTTGCAAAGTTGAGGAGCAAAGTGGTTGTGTCGAGCAAGTTTGGGCTCCACGACCCAGGGAGGAAATCTGAATCTGTGGATGTATACCGTCTACGCTGAGTCTACACCTATCTACAAAACTGCCTGTTTATGGCATGCATCCTAGCCGCCTGTACACTAAGGTTGAGACCACGACGGCGACAAGTTCAGTTGCATTCGGGTGCTCCTCCGACGAGGACGAGCTAGCCGGAACTTCAGGAATCGCACAGCACAAAGAAGCGCATTGGGGATTGTGCAACATGATGGCCAATACTCCAGCCTGGGCCCTGGCAGCCTTGTTAAGCCTTGTTAAGGCAACCACAGCTCCAAATAATTAACGATTGACAAATACCCGATTGCATCCGAATGCCGACCACTTCGCGTGAGTTAAGAAAACGTGTTCCTTCTTGAGCGGTTCTGTGTGGCGCTTAAACTCATCGCGTACTGGTGCTGATGTCAAACAATTCCAAACGACATTGGCATGACGGCTTTGTTCGTACTTTGCAGACCAGCGCACATCACTCGAAATTCCGAAAATCGACCTGAAATCTTGAATCACTAGAAAACCTTTCCCAACACCGCATAGTTCAAAACCGTAGTACAAGACCCGATGCTGAAACTTTCTACTTGAGGTAAAAGACCCTCTTTTTTTGCCACTGGGCTTGGGGCTAGCCAGATCCTTGCATAAAAGACCCTAAACTCTGAAACCTAAGACCACTCTCACCCATTGTGAGCCGCTCACTGTCAGCCCACTTACTAAAGCCTTCGGCCCCTCCGGGAGATTTTCTACGGCCCCTACACCGCAAATCGCGTGTTGCAAGCCGCAATGCATAAATCTTGACCACCAAATCCCGAAAACCTTCCTGATTCCAAGACCCTGATCCCTTAATCCCCTAAACCCTAAAACGAAACAACGCTAAAAACCTAAACCGAAACAACCCTAAACTGCTAAAACCTAAATCCAAAACCCGAAACCCCAAACCCTAAAACGAAACAACCCAAGACCCCTTTTTGCCACTGGACTCAAGTCTAGCCAGTCTACGACCCACAAGCATCTTGACCGAAGCCGACATGCAGCACAGCACCGATATCCCAAGCCGCCTTTCGGAGGAGTCAACCCAAAACCCCTAAACCGAAACAACCTTAAACCCTCAACCCCCTAAGCCTTAAACCCTAACCCCCCCCCCCCCCCCAAAGTTTTCGGAAGGCCTTCTCTGCGCGCTAGCTCCTCGCTACGGCGCTCAGTATCGGCCAGGAGCTTTTGAGCTGCAACCTGCCCAGAAGAGTTTAGAGTTTCACAGGGGCCTTAGTAACTAGAAGAGGGGTTCCTTGAAAAGGTTCTATAAGGGATCTGTGATAGGGTTATTACGATAATATAGGGGCCTTTAGTAATTTCAACAGGGGTTTGGGGCCTGTGATACTATAAGTGTAACGGGGAGCCCCCAAACTAGTATAGGCAATCATTTGAGCCCCTCTCTTCTATCCTGGACCGTTGCGCAATCGGACTGTGGTGGAGGGTCTCTCAGGGTGTCGACTCTGTGAAGACGGGACGTGAAGCCTAAACCAATCATATAAGGGCCTTCATGATTGGAATAGGGCTTTGGGGCCGATTATTGGTGTTGGTAATTATTTGAGCCCCTATTGGCTACCTAATGGAGGCTGTTATGAAAAGATTACCGTGGCCGTCACTTGAAACTTAGCACGCCGGCTGGTCTTCCATATCCATGTTGTTCATGTCTCCTTGGGTACCGGGAATCTAGCCTCATGATTGCTTCAAGCTGACGGCACATGTCAAGCGCACAAAAGAAGACAACGCGAGGAAGGTATAGTTACAGTTAGGAGAGCCACTGAGACCAAACTGTTCGCCTACAGGCTAAGGCAATATAACAACAAAAGCCTCGAAGCCTTAAAGATGATACGATGTTCAAGGGCCTCCTTGGCGGAGGCAGATCGGATCATTGACGCGAAGGACATGCCTTCCGTGGCCAATGCCTCCGGCAGAACGTGTGCTGCCACTTCTGGCAATAAGCCCATAATCTAGAGACCCTGACAAATGGACGTCGCCCTGCGACATCTCAAAGCCCACCCCACAAAAACCATGTCAGGGAGATGGCAGTTGGCAAAGAAGTTTTCGTCAGGGGAGTGTTCTCAAAGATGGAAACTGGGATAAAGTAAGCCGCAAGGTCAACCTGTGTGCGCCTGGCTGAGCTAGGCATCTCGTCTGCATACACAAGAAGCATACGCAGACAAAGCAGCTTTGTTTTTTGATTGCCGAAGTGAGAAAGTCCGGAACATTCCGGGACAAGGGCTCTTTGTCAGAACTCTCGTTGCTGTCCCCACCCTGAAGACTACACTGGTATGTTACGTATGGGAAGGTTTCAGAAATAACTCCATTTACATACGGACCGGGTAGATACATCCGGTAATTGCAAACGTATAACATTGAAGAGCGAGAACCTCACATGCACGAACTCCCCGCCTCCCTAAACCCTAACTCCGGATCCAACCAGGAATCGCGTGAACGCAAAAAGAAGGGCCACTCTTCGAATCAGGAGCAAACACACATCGTCTAGATCTGCGACACAGACATGCAAATACATGCGGTCCTACATACACACGATGTATTTCCCAAGAACTGTCGTCAGCCTGCTCCTTGCGCTGCAACTGTTGCTGCAGCTCCTTTTCGGGTGCTTCTAACAGCTCACGACGTACTTCAGGATCCCCACTGTCAACTGAAGGAATCAAGAGATGGGCCTGCAAGTTGAAGTTTGAGAGATGCAATCGCGCTCGTTGGCAGCTCGTGCACTGTAAGATTGCGAGATGGGCGACATCAGGGCATCTAATTGTTGTCGAGCCAGTAGTAACAGTGGTGGTGGTGGTGGTGGTCGTAGTAGTCGTAGTAGTCGTAGTAGTGGTAGTAGTGGTAGTAGTGGTAGTAGTGGTAGTAGTGGTAGTAGTGGTAGTAGTGGTAGTAGTGGTAGTAGTGGTAGTAGTAGTAGTAGTAGCGGTGGTAGTAGTAGTGGTAGCAGTAGTAGTAGTAGTAGTAGTATTAGTAGTACTAGAAGAAGTGGTGGTAGTAGTAGCAGTAGTAGTAGTGGTGGTAGTAGTAGTAGTAGTAGTAGTAGTAGCTTGCGGTAACAGCATTAGTAGTAGCAATGACAACCGTTCGCGATGCGTGTAACCCTCCAGCTTTCCCGCTACTCCTTCGCCATACATAAGCACAGCGAAGGAAGGCTCCTCCGACATCGCGCTCTGCTCTTGCGCCTTCACCTTCCCAGAAGATTCGGGCTGGCAAGGTCTTAGTGACATGCTGAGATGACCGGGGCATGTAAGGACCACGGGCAAGGCATCGGAGCTGCATGTCCCTGGTGCCTCCAGTGCGCGCGCTCGGTCGGAAAGCTCCTGCAAACCGGCCAGCAGCCACATCATGTCTTCGGAATGAGCGGCCGAAACTCACCATGCTTCCGTGCCCTGTACACACCGTATCCTCGCTAAGGAGGCTGTTTTGTTCTGTCGGAAATTCCACACAAAGTCGTAGATTGAAGGCTGCACAACCAAATCACAAGGCCCCCGACACCCCAAGCTCTGTACCGATACCCCGAACGCTGGCACCAGATACTTCACCGTAGCATGACTCCCTCATATCCTGGTTCAACTCTCGGGCTTTCACTCATTCAATTCCAACCATGCAGCCAAACTCCGAAGCTGACCTCACACCATCAATCCTCGACTTTCCCTACAAAACACCTGCCCTTTTATCACCACCGCATCCGAAAACCGCTAAAGCCGTACAGACGCCTGAAAGTACCCTTGCGAGAACCCTGTAATCGATCCCTTACGGTAACCCTCAACCCCAAAGACCCAAAAATCTGCCTCTGCTTGGACCGTCAGCTCGGCCATGAGCTTGGACCGATCCTCGGACTGAAACGACGGCCCCCCCATATCAAGAACACGTAATATACTACATGTTATGGAATATGAAATCAGGTGTACATTGTATAGCATGTCATGAACATAATGTGAAATGAAGCATATTTCATAAAACGAATATATAGGATATCTAAAACCAGTTCGCATAATAGTTGTTGACATCATATGCAAATATGTGCAAAACACATAAATGCTTAATCTGTAGAAGGACTGAAGCATTGTAAAATTGGGTATAGCATAAGATGAGCTCACATAGAACATGTTGAGCAGCTAACATGTAACGGAACATAATAGCATAACATGGTGTGCGTTCACCATAGTATGACTAATGTGAAGCAAAGTGAGCTACGGACGATTACACATCATAAGACATAGAAGATACTGTGAAAATTGAAGAACCAAACCTACATGTATCAAAAACACTCAATGTTTCATACATTTCTGAGTTCGCCTACATAATGGGATATAACAGAGGTTACTACATAACCACAAAACAGAATGAGACATGCTATACACACCTATACATGTGTGTGTGTGTGTGTGTCTCTCTCTCTACCTCTCTCTCTCTATATATATATGTATATATACATGTATATATATATATATATATTTGATTTATTTATTTATTTATTGATTTATATATATTTGGTGAACAGACGAAATACGTAATACCTTTTGTCTAACATGAGAATACATATGTATATATATATATATATATATATTCATAGATATATAGATATGCTACCCCCCCCCCCCCGGACCTACCTCGAAGCCTCTTCTTGTACTGTCTACTGTCTAGACGACGCTACGACTCCACTCCGAACTAAACTGTAATATACTGCGTAGTCTTCACTGTCTACGACGACACCACACCGTTCGAACCAAAACAATACCATGAACTATTGTCGGCTGTCCTTTGTATGCTACGCTATTTAACGGCGCGCTCCTCCTGATGTTCCTTTGTTGAACCGTGATCTGTAGGGTATATTATAAGCTATTGTAAACGGTATCTTAAAAGGTTTTCTGGAGGATATTCTATGAGGTATATTTGGGGTATACGAACGAGATATTTTTTTGTAGGTATTCTAGAGGGCACTCCATAAGGTATTGTACAAAAGGCATTCTGCGGCCTATATGTAGGAAGGTATTCTATACTGTATGTTTTATGAAGTTCATTAAGGTGCATAGAGAGTGCATTTTATAAGGTAGTTGTAAAGATAGTTTTCCTGGTTCCTGATTTCTTCATAGGAATCCCTTGCCCAGAAGCTGCAATTCAACTAGAAACTTTCAGATCTTGGGCTCCGGCTGGCTTTCCATATTTAAAACCCGTATCTATAAGGTACTGTTAGGGTTTTCTATAATGGATTCTAGATTGTAATCTAAATGGTACTGTACAAGTATTCTATATGGCATACCTAAGGTACACAGGATGTATCAAATGGAGGTATTATGTAAGGTGTATGTAGGGTAAATCGGTGGACAAGGTAGTTCAAAAGGCATTCTATAGGGTATGTGCAGCATGTGTTTCAGAACAGAAGAGCTCTGTTCCCTGTATGTATCCTTTGCTAGATAAGCATCGATTTTCAAGGAATTTCTAGATCCTATGTTCCGCAAGTCCTTGATATGAACCCATTGCTAAATAAACCACATTCAACTGGGGAACTCTCAGATCTTGGGTGTACAAGGTGTATAGGGGATATGGGAATATGATATAAGGCATTACCGTATTCTACATGAATTTCTTTACGGTTTTGTAAAAAGGGTATTCTGTAAGGTATTCTACAGGCATAAATGTCCGTTGCTCAATAAGCTGCAAGAAGCTTGGGCTCCTTCTGATCTACTTTACGTACACCCTGATCTATACGGTTTTTGTCGGGTATCCCAAAGGAGGTTCTCAAGGGCATGTATAAGGTATAAGGGGAGTATCATGCATAGGGCGTTTATAAAACATTCTGTAAAGTATTCCAGATGTTATTCTAAAAGGCTCATATAGGGTATATAGGAGATAAACACGGTATTCTATGGGGCAATCTATAGGGTATCAACAGGGGAACCCAAACTGTAACATATAAAAATAAGTATTCTATAGGGTGTATATATAGGACAGATTTCTATAAGGTGTTTCGTGAGATACAGGGTATTCCATAAGGTATATTGTGCAACGTATATACCTCATGAACTCTGTATGGTACGACCTGAATATTTTCTATGAAATCCTGGAAGGGATAAGGGGGTATTCTATAGTGGACTTTGAAGGATATTTGTTTACAAGTAGGTTCCTGATGTCCACCATGGGAACCCGTTACTCAATAAGCTGGACATTCGCAAATCTTCGGCTCCGACTGATGTTCCATTTAAATCTATCTGTATAGTAATTATTCTATTTATGCTCACAAGGACAGGGCTGGAGCTGGAAGTACAAGATCACTTGATTTTGATGAGCTGTAGCTTGGGTCATCACACATTTGTTGTCATGCGATCAAACTGTCAAGCACAGCAATCCATTCGCTAATCTTCACTGCAGGAGTGGCCATTTGGCACTTAAAACGGCAAACCGCTATGTTTCGTAAATATTCACATGGTTTCCAGCGGCCTGGCTGCATTAAAACCAGCATTAAGCAATTAGATTTTAATGCAGCCCGGCCGTGGAACCAAGAACCAAGATGCCCAGGAGTCTTGAATCCTGAATCTTGGTTCCACGGGCACCGGCCGGGCTGCATTTACACCAGCATAAAAAATAAAATTAATGCAGCCCGGCCCGTGGAACCAAGAACCAAGATGCCCAGGAGTCTCGAATCCTGAATCTTGGTTCCACGGGCCTGGGTGCATTAATATTTCATTCTTTAATGCAGATATCAATGCAGCCCGGCCAGTGCCCGCGGAACCAAGATCCAAGATTCAAGACTCCTGGGCATCTTGGTTCTTGGTTCCACGGGCCGGGCTGCATTAAAATTTGATTTTTTAATGCAGGTTTTAATGCATCCCAGCCGCTGCCCGTGGAACCAAGATTCAGGTTTCAAGACTCCTGGGCATCTTGGTTCTTGGTTCCACGGGCCGGGCTGCATTTAAAAATATTTTATTAATGCTGGTTTTAATGCAGGCGGGCTTCTGGTATAGTCATGTTCGTATACACGAATCTTCGTATACCCTATTCCTTGTTGCGTGTGTGTGTGCGTGTGTGTGCATGTGTGTGCATGGGTAAGCAAGTGTGGTATCATATATGTAGACAGACGGGTTTGGAGGTAGGTCCTGGGGGGGGGAGTACCATATATGATCCCGGTTCGGCCGGCCCCCCCCCCTCCCCACCCCAATAATTCCTCCTCCCTTTCTGTGGTGTGGTGTGGTTGCGGGTTGCTTCCCCCTCCCTGTGGTGTGGTGTGGTTCGGGAGTGGGTCTGCTTAGGCTGGTTACCCCACTCCCCCCTGTGGTGTGGTGTGGTTTGGGTGTCTGCGTGTGAGCCCTCGTCTGAAAAAGCTTGCACAGTCACAGACAGATTCGGCTTGGGGAGCTTGGGGGGGGCCGGGGGGGATACCAATGGGGGGGGCGGGGGGGGGGGGGGGGGGGGGGGGGGGGGGGGGGGTCGGTGAACCGAGAACCGGGATCATATACAAATTTATATATATATATATATATATATGTATGTATGTATGTAAGTTATCATTTCTGTATATGTTCCGTTGTAAGTATCTATCTACATATATTCATATATATATATATATATATACATGGTCACCCCCCCCGTTGACAGACCATGCCCTTTCAACTCAGTCGTAGTGCATGGTCTGTGATCGGGGGGAGGGGGCACTCAGCTTTCAAAAACTCAATTCCAGAATCTCCAAAATTCTCTCCCCTAACTTTCCGGATTTCCAAAATTTCCAAAAAGTCAGCCCTTATGTTTTGGAAACATCCTGTCGACTAGGTCGGGCCGTTTTGGAAATTTAGGAAATTTTGGAACTTCTGGAATTGATTTTCAATGGGCTGATTGCGACCCATCGGATGACAGACCATGCACTGAGACTCACTTGCAAAGGCATGGTCTGTTTAGACGATTGTCAGTGTTTATATATACATATTTTTTTGAAATTGGTACTCCTACGAATACTATAACCAATACTAATACTGACATTGATCATTTGCTGACTGCCCAAGCTAATACCAGCATTAACACTAATATTTACACTTTTTTAAGCCAACACGAATAGGCACCATACAAATACTAATAATAATTAATACTGACGTTCATACTCCTACGCATATCAATAAATATGCCCATATTGGTAGTACTGTATTTTAATACCAATACTAATACACACCTGCATATACCAATGTACATAAATATACATACAACTATATTAAAGTACAAATACATTAGCTCATGCGTGTATTTATCTGTTAGTATTTTCATGTGATCAGGAGTAATACTAATATAAGACAAACGTTCATGCGAATACATAACCTCATTTTGATATTAGCACTAGCACTAGCACTATTACTAATACCAATCACACTGCTTATACCAACACCAAGATTTACATAAGTAGTGATACTCCTACGGATACTACTGCGTATACTCTTATGCTGTTAACAGTAATGCTGTCACCAATACTAATACTGACATTGATAACTTGTTGAATATTCAAGATAATGCCAGTATTGATACCACTATTTACACTTATACTAAGGCTAGTGCGACTATGGATAATCCTAATACGAATATTAACATTAATACTCCTACGAATACCAATAGTCATATTCATATTGATGTGAAGACTAATACCATTACAAAAGACACGTGCGTATGCTAATGCACACCAGAACACATACCATTATCTTAAAATGCCGATATGTATCAATGCATTCATGTACTGATGTTTTAGGACAAGCATATACCCATATACCAATGTAACAATACACTACTTGTTAATGTGTGAATATACTATACTAGCATGCTATTATACTAGTATGCTACTATACTAGTATACGACTACTGTAATATGCAAGTATACCGACATGGCGGGTTAGTGTACTAATATGACAACATACTGATATACTTACAAACCTTTAGACAATACACGTATATTGCATACACTAGTATACTAATACACTAATGTACGAATATACTGGTATGTTAATATACTATATTAATACCGCAATATACTAGTTTACTCATGCATCAGTTGTACTAAAGTATTAAATCTACGAATATGCAAGTATACAAATATGTTGCCTCTCGAACAGTCGAACACATCAATGTATTGATATACTAACCTGCTGATATACGAAACTATCAGAATAGTAACATATCGAAACTAACTCTAATTTTGATGCCAATACTAGCACCTCTGCCAGTATTAACTGATATTAAACCCAGCATGAAGACTGATACTAATACTAGCAGTGGTACTATTACTGGCATTGACACTGGCACTAACACTAAGACTAAAACGGAGATGAGCACTAACATTAATGTATACTTACTACTGTCGATATATACATATATATATATATATACATACTTACAGTAAACACTAATACTATTGCTGATACATATTAATACTCACACTCATCCTATATCAATGCTACCACAAAACTCATAACTCACGTGTCGCGCGTCTGGTCCATGCGTCCTCAGTACATGGCATGTTAAAAGTATACTTGGTATATGTACTGTAAAGGATTTGCTTTACAGATTGTCGTCATGTGTGGTGTGTCTAGATACAATATCTCAGCCGAGTCACCGAACGAGAGTACACTATCACAAGGGCATGGTCTGTCAACGGGGGCGGGGTGAGCATATGTATGTATATATATATATATATACATGTCTGCATATATGTCTACATACATGCATGCATGCACATACGCGCACGTATCTATCTATCTATCTTTATATGTGTGTGTATATACATACACATACTTTCACATATGTATATACACATAGGTATAGTACTGGTAACACACTCCTATGTATATACACATACGTATAGTAATGGTAACACACACACATATATGTATATGTATACATGTATACATGTGTATATATATATATGTGTGTGTATGTGCAAAAACTAATGAACAAGACCGTTTGTATTAATAAGAACAGTAACACATATCATAATGTATGAGCAAAGGAAGGAATCTATTATTCGAAGCCTTCCGTGCTTGGACTCGCTGAAGCATGACTATAATCAAGTCCTTGCTCTGTCCCTCTTCAGGCTTAGATCAGATTCATTGGGGTCGCCCGTTTCGCTCGCTGTCGAGGCAAATCGGACGCAACAACTGAAACCCCAAGACCAAGACCATGAACGCCATGTCATGTTGCAACAGCAAGCTAAACATAGCTAAACCCACCACACCGCCTGAAATCAGAGGGACAAGGCACAGCCAGCTGATCTTCCAGGCAGGCAACGGCATCACTCAATCGGCCTGTCACTTGACAGCTTGGGGTGTATGTGCTCTACGCTCCCGACTCTCGAGTAAAAAGCCTCCAACCCCTAAGCCCCAAACCTCACTGCAATCACCGAATACACCCGCCTGAGTGGCGTCTCTCTCGTTCCAAGGCTTCGGCGGCCAAATGCCTGAACCAACATGGCTATATTACACCTAGCTTCGATCAGCACCATTCTCTGCACATTCTCTGATGTGAAGTCTTTCTGACACATGCACTCAATATTTAATTTGTTATTTGGTAGTGCGGTAGTGCTACCATAACGACAAAAACTGCCACAATCATGCTACCGGTTTACCACCACCACCCCATCAAAAACCGCCACTGCTACTACTACCCCTCCTCCTTCTCCTCCTCCTCCTACTCATCCAACCCCTCCTACTCCCACTCCTACTCCTACTGCTTCTCCTCATCCGTCTCCGACTCCCACTCCCACTCCTCCTCCTCCTCCTCCTACCCTTCTCCTACTCCTACTGCTACTCCTTCTCCTTGTCCTACGCCTAGCCACTCCTATGCCCAGGCCTACGCCTACTCCTACTGACTACGGCTCCTACTCCTGCTGCTGGTACTGCTGCATACGACAATTACGTGCCACAATATACATGCCACCACTACAAACCGGTACTACTTGCCACTACCACATACTACTACATACCACAACTACAACTACATGACACGACACCAGCTCCGAAACAACACAACGACCAGCATCAGCACCAGCACCAGCGCCAGCGCGCGCACCAACAACAGCACCACCACCACCACCACCACCACCACCACCACCACCACCACCACCACCAACAACAACAACAACAACAACACCAACAACAACAACAACAACAACTGCCGCCGCAACAACCGCAACAACGACAACAACAACAACAGCAGCAACAGCAACGGCAACAGCAACAGGAACAACAGCAACAACGCAACAACAACACCACCACCACCACCACCACCACCACCACCACCACCACCACCACCACCACCACCACCACCACCACCACCATCACCAGCAACAACAACAGAAGCAACAGTCATGACGACGACGACGACGAAGCCTGCTGCTGCCGCTGGCGTGAGTGTGAATCCTAATGTCATTGACAGGTCGTTTTTTGCCTTCTGTTTCAAGACGAAAACGATTCTGTCTTATTGCGTAGTTACTGAGGGCTGTGGGCTTGTATGGGCTCTCGCCACTGCCGCTCGGGTGGGTCTGGAAACCGGGTGAAGACTGAGCATCCCGGTGAAGACTGAGCATGTCGAGTGTCACTTTTGCACAAACGAAAAAGCCGCGTGCCCGGGCGCGGAACAACGCAGGCTAATCTACTTTACTTAAGGGCGGATTGTGGGTGGCAGTATGCGAAGCCCCAACAGAGATTTACAGGGAAAGCTTTGCGTGTTGGACCTTGCATCGTGTTTTTGCGTTTATATTGAATGTCACCAGAAGGCTTGAGATACTGGGCCGTCGAACAGCTGATATCCTGCACTGTCCTACAAAATCCAAGACCCCAGCAAACAAGCTGGGTTTTCATCGGGCCGCAACATTGGACAAACTTGGTTTTCCACAGGCTTATGTCGCTTGGAGGAAAGGCAAAAAGCCCTGGCAAGCATAAAAGGCGCCCTTGTCTGAAAGCCTGCATGCAGTCTGAAAGTGCCGCCTTAAACCAATAGGCTAGGCCTTTCTGCTCACCGCTATCAAATACCATGCGCCACCCTTCCCGCACACCCCACCCTTGTCGGGAGCCTCTCTCGCTGTCGCTGGGCCTCGCATGCTGCCGCCTGGCGCTGCTTAAGCCGTTTGGGCTTTTCGGCTTCTCCCGGCTCTCGTAAAAATAGGGGTGCGCAACTGATCCAAGAAAGCCGCACGACGAGACAACGGTCCATCAAGCTGACTCGGTGATCATCTACATTTAATGGCCCTTGCACCGATCCGACGGTAGTTTAGTAACTACGTAACTTACGTAAGCGCGAAACACAATCATGAAAAATGTCTGGGAACTAGACCGATCACTGACCACTGCCCCTGTTGCGGCCACATCTGTCCTTGCGACCGACTTTGGTCACTTTCGCGGAAAGGACTTCTACGGCTACAAACCTATCACCTCGTCTGCAGCGCGTCGCCGCTCGGCTGCCACTGCTGCCTCGGCGTCAAGCGCACGTGCCTGTGGCAGTGGTCATGTTTTGTGTTTTCGGGCAGGGGTGAGGAAGGTTCTCTCATGTATTTTCTGACTGCAAGCACGGGGGGCTGAGGGAAGGAGTACAGAGTGGGATGGTAGCTGTGGATCCTGTCTGCCGTAGGGTGCCAAGCGAAGCGCTTGCTGACTGCAGCGCAGCAGCAACTTGCTGTTCTGGACTATGACCAGGATACGACTGGTCTTTTGCTCAAATGGCACAGAAGCGTTGCACACATGACGAGCAAGCACAATAAAGTGCAAGATGACCTCCCACTTCGCGGCGGCTTCTTCCAGCGTGGCGAGCCTCTGCGGTTGGAACCCAGCTTGAGAGCATTGCAGGTTGCAGTCCAGCGGGCCAATGACAACCAAGATTGGCAGTACTTCATCGTAGTCTTTATCGTAAGTAGATGCACTGCTCGACTTTCTTCAAGCATGCCATAGCAAAGATTCGCAAAGCACTCGCATTGCAAAGGAGGTCTTCTGCAATACTACCTGGGCCCGACGACTTCTGTATGGTGTGCAACTCAAGTCTTATCCTGAAGATTGTTCTTGCACTCCCCCGCTTTCGCATTCCATGCGGGTGTCGATTTCCTCTTGCATAATCTGGGATTTGCCATGTATGTGTGCGATTCATGCCCATGCCGGGGCGGGACCCGAAGAAAATGTTTGCAGAAGAGCCGGCTTGGGGCTTCGAGATCTTTCCCTATAAGGGTCCATGCATGTATCCAAATCGTACATGTTTTGGCCTTAAAGTACGCCCTATAGCACGCCTTACTTGCAACTCTAACTAGGCAGGAAGAAACTCGAAGCTCCGATTATTCCACGTTCTGTTGTAATAAACCCAAAAGCCCCACCATGTTCACATAGCCCACCGCATCATCGTGAAAGAGTGTGCCTCAGCTCCGCATCGCTTCGGCGGCGCTCGGCGTCCAAGAGTGCCTCCTGACTCCACGGAGGACAGCCAGAAACGGTGCGCTGCAATCAGTCCTAGGCCAGCATTCTTCGCAACAGGTCGGCGAGTTGTTTTGCCATGGCACAAGTTCGACTGTACACGAACCGGTTGCGCTTGACGGTTTCAAACCTCTTTTTGCAACAGGCTTTCCACTTCGCCCGGAGCTTCAAGCCCTAAACCTTAAACCCAACTTCGATTTGCAAGGCCATGTTTGTTTGACTGTACACGAACTGGCCTTAACGGCTCCGCCCTCTGGAAAAACGGTTTCGCGGTTGTCGCGCCGAAGGCTGAGAGGGCTAAAGCAGGTTTTGCT
Source organism: Symbiodinium sp. CCMP2592 (assembly GCA_905221615.1). Classification (NCBI taxonomy): domain Eukaryota; class Dinophyceae; order Suessiales; family Symbiodiniaceae; genus Symbiodinium; species Symbiodinium sp. CCMP2592. The sequence goes on from CAJNDT010005068.1 coordinate 133,603, forward strand.
CTTGCTACTATTAGGTTATACGAGAATGCAAAAACACCTTCCCACCTGAATGAGAAGCTCTCTCTCCACATGGGGAAAATCCGAAACGGTGACATTCCCCCGATTTGGAAAAGCACATCTGTGGCGAACAAAGTTTCGAGGGAGCCATGGGAGAGGTTCCAACAATGCATCTGGGTGCTTCTGAAGGAACTTAACATCAGTTAGCAGAATAGGGACCTTTAGTACCTACAGAAAAACAATTAGGTTCTTGGTTATGGCAACTTAGAGTACATTCCGCAACAAGAACCCAGAATGCCGTGGCCAGTCTCTTGAAAATCTCCCGCTTCCTCAAGCCTGGAGCATAGAGGCCGCCCCGACAAGCTCGTGCAAAGTTTGAGGCCGTACAGACGTCCTCATATCTAATTCTTCTGGAATCTCATAGAGCAAAGAACACTCGAGATCCAGAGGGTGCGGTCAGCATCACTCATCCCCACTCCCACGGTCCGTCGCATCTGGCAAAGCTCAGTCTGTGGTGGCCCTTACCACTCACAGCGCTGGTTCTGAGTTGCGGCGAGCGCGGCGGGACTTTGGGGACGGCTCCTCGGTCAGCTCGATGAAGGTGTTCTTGGTTCCGATAACTTGCCAGACCTCCCTGTCAGGCTCTGCAGCTTCCTTAGAGTCCATGCTGCTGCTCGCCGGTGTTTGTGCTGGGCTTGTACTAGAGGAAGCTGCAGGTGCAAGTAGCACCGGAGCCCCTTCGGCTTCCTTGGAGCCGCTGCTGCTCGCCGGCATTTGTGCCGAGCCTGTACTGGGCACCGACGCATTCGGTGCAGGGGCAGGCTGTGGAGCAGCCGTAGCCGGAGGCACTCGGCGACCATCACGACCAGCGGAGACTTTGCGAAGCTCATGCTGCCCATGCGCAAACTGGCAGTTCTCGCCACGTGGGCATTGACCATGCCGCTGGAACCTCGTGCAAAGCTGTGTCTTTTGGAGAACAGGAGCAGCCTGCAACTCCGCGAGTGAATGGGCAAAGGAGCAGTTGGCAATGTCTCTGCAAGTTGCGCCGTATCTGCACAGGCGAGTGCAGCGCAGCATCTGGCTTTTATTGGGAGCCATGCCGGAAGCAAAGTTGAGCTGAATGGGCCGAAGAGCTTGAGCTGCCGCTTCGCCGGAGAGCAGTTTGCAATCTAGGCGTTGTTTAAGTTATATATGTATAAACAAACAGATAGTTAGATAATTCTTGGGTTGTTTCTGGCTTCAGCGCCTATGGCTTGTGATCTGGCTCCTTGGCTTCACAAAATTAGAGACACAGAGCTTCAAGACATCTTCAGGCCAGCGCGAACTTGTCTTCTACCAGTCGGACCCACACGATCCAAATTAGGGAACACACTCGATGCTCTCTGAGACTTGCTCAGAACGCTTGACACATGGACTTGATCCTCCTGCCTCATGGTGACTTATTGCTGGGCTTCACCTGCAGCATGCTGCAGCCGGGAATCCAGCGGTACAACTTACAGTAGTAGGTTGTGTGGCCCCTATCGCCAGTAGCCCTTGAATCAGTAGCTCTTGGCATTCAGATGTATGTCTACACAGGGTATTCATAATACAAATCCGCACCAAGCCCGTTCTGAAATCTTGCAAAACCCTTTTTTTAGCACTCGCGCTCGACCAGATCAGAGCCCTTTACACATCAGTAGTTAATCCGTCTTAAACCCTTCTAAAATTTTAAACCCTCGACAATCCGCATTAACCCGTACACTGCAGGACCTTTTAAAACCGGCGTGATCGCCCTAAACCCTAAACCGAAGAAACCCAGCCTCCGCCTGCGCGGCCCTCTCGGCCCCGCGAGCCGCAGCGAGGCGGAAGCCTTCGGCCTGTTTGATTCTTTTTGTCTTCGCGTTGTTCCAGGACCGTTCCAAGTGCCCTTTAAAGGGCTCTGATATTTCTCATTAAGAGGTAAGTTGGGGCTACAATAAAGTGTAGTTGGGGGGTCTAGGATGAGAGGGGTGTTTAGGGTCTAAGGCCTGTTTTTCCCCTCTGGCATGTCTTGGGATGCCCAGAAGGTTTAGGGAGTTTAGGGGCTCAGGTTTGGAATGGCTTCGATTTTAGGGACGGGGGTTAAGGGTGTTTGACGCGGATACGCGGACGAATCCAGGCAAGGTCTGCAGAACAGAGACTAGGGGTCTGGCCACCATCAAGACAAAGTCCACGAGACTGAGATATGAATCGTCGAACATACATGCATACACGTTTGAGTAGATAGATATATGTAACTATCTGCACACATAAACATGTACTCCATAGCTGTACGAGACTTCATACATACATGCATATATATATATATATGTGTGTGTGTGTGTGTGTTACATATATATACAGAAACATCTGTATAGACTTTTTTGCAATATACGTGTAGAAACACACACTCTCTCTCCCTCTCTAAATAGGACAAATAAACAACCACGTATATACATATACAACCATATGTATATGTGTGTATATGTATATATACATATATATATATATATATACATATACACAGTTTTGAATTGAAGGTATATACACGCACACGGACATCATGTGTGTGTGTGCGTACATGGACTTCCCGTGCGAGCCTGTTCGGAGAGGCCTTGCACATATCCCTCGACCCACGGCTCGGCGGCCGCACAGGGCAAAACGTTGACGCATGCGTGGACTTCCTGGCTTTCCGCTTCTGTGGTTGGGGGTTTAGTGATTCTTTCCCCACCCACCCAGCTGACAAAGTCTGGTTTAGGGTGAAGGGTTATATAGGGGATTAGGGTCGACTATGGTCTACTCAGATATCAAATTGCGTCTTGGCTTGTCAGAACGAGAAACCCCGTTTAAAGGAGCCTTACACAGAACAACCTTGATTTACCATGTTGGGTTTTTGTGGCGAAAACCGCAATGCAGGGTTGAGCGATATAGTTGTGTTCAAGGCGAAGGCATTCGAGGACTCTAGTTAGGCCTCTATGTCAGATTCTGGCAATGCCCTACAGTGGAGGTCGCGATGCCGGAATAGAGCACCAGCCCACGTGTCCAATGACCTCCCGATCGCATCATTGCGGCACTCCTCCACGGATTGAACTTGGTGGACTCCCTATTTACGTCTCTCTATAAAATGCTCATCAAGAGATTGAAATCACTAGCCTTGACCCCTAAACTCTATCAACCCTAACCCTACGGACCCCACCCTAAATTCTAGCTTCGAGACCGAGCTTCGATGTGCATTGCCCTGGAAGCAAACTCCAGGCTGCTCAGCGTCTCAGCGGCATGTGATGCACAGGGGCCCACGCAAACGAGCCTTAGCATGCCCACATGAGGGTTTGCACATGGGGACCCTTGAAGCGGAAGAGATGTGCTGGCTTCAGCAGCCAATACCGCTTTGCAAAGTTGCTTTTGGAATGGTTTCCTGTGCACCAATTACGAAGTTGACGAGCTCATGAACTCAATGCACGGCGGCTAAACCCTGGCTGCGCTAAGTCGCCTTGCGCTTTGGATCCATCTTGTCTTGTGTCCTAAGATAGAGTTGCGAACATCCTCTGGCCACGTATCGTTACTATGCAGCCTGAAGCTCTTCATTATTAGAACGCAAGCTGCAAAATCCTGAAACCATCGAGCTCTTGGTAACTTGCGGTGAGCCCGCTACTGGCGGGAGTCGGGTTTGCTATGTTGTCCACTGAAAAACCACACACGACAACACTGTCTGAACAACAGTAACATCTTGAGAAAGCCACATATCTTGTTCGTGATTTATGATAAAAGCTTTCGAGTGCTTTGGTACAGTAGCTGCCTTCAAAAGCCCGAGGCTCGCACATTGCTGTCTTGCAGTTTCCCCCCAGGGAATCAGACAGCATCAGCGTGAGCTTGCCTTCGCGGACTGTAAGGGGCATCTATCCGAGAGCCCTTGGCATTTAGGTCTGTAGGTTGACGCAAGTCCGCTACATCGTGGTGCGTAGTCATGATCTGGGCTCAGCTGTCTCTTTATTACAAAAAATCCAGACATGATTCGTGATGGATCTCTTGAATGTCAAGAACCAGAAGAATGCCCCCCCTTACGAAACCAAACCAACGAAATCCAGCTTCTGAAAACATATGAGCAGAGCTGCTGTCCCGGATGGGGACATGCTGCTTCCGGAAAGCCAAAGCATTGACCACATTCCCTCGGCTCGGACACCTACTGAGTAGAATCCGACCTAACTCTACAGCCGGAGGATGGCTTCGGCTTGCCTTGGATCCTGCTGCAGCTTGAGGTGGGGTGGATGGGGCTGATTGACGCTAGCAACCCACGGGACATTTGTCACAAAACGAGGCATGCAGTTTTTGCGCACTTAGACGCCGAACTGCCTGCCCGATGCAGTCTAGTCTAAAGCCTGGCAAAGAGTAACGGTAACGTGGAGAACATGCTGCTGCACCAAGCGTCCCAAGGCCAGCAGGCTCCGATTGATGGCATTCGTCTCCTTGAGACCTGAAAAGGTTCAAAGTTGAGACCTCGATTCTGGGAGTTGCATTTGGCCCAAAGGCCTGCTATGTCGCAATGTGTTCCGATCCTCAAATCGGGCATGCCGAAGGATTGCCAGCCAAGACGCGAAGGCCCTCAACTTTGCTCTTCTTCGTCCTCTCCTCGGGCAGAATTGTCAATGTTTTTTGGCTTCCCACCTAGCTAGGACGGGCCCAGAGGTACTGATGAAGTTGAGAGTTCAATTCCGACCTTTTGGGTTCAGAGATGAGCCTTGTGGATTCGCAAAAAAAGTAGCATTTGCTTCTGCTCTGAAGCCCGTCTCGGCGCTAATTTGGTGAGTTGAAGCATCCAAGAACTCCCGGCCGGGTGAGAATGTCGAAAGCCTGGCTGCGACTCGAGGGACCACGAAGCCTCATGGCCCGATTTGGTCCCTGATTACCCTCATTAAATACACAAAGCCTAAGTTGCCTCGGCTTTCATACTTTAGCTGTGGAGGGCTAGGCTCAGCCTTTACCACACACACACACACGCACACACGTATGTCAATGCAACAGCACACTCTCAAACACAAAGTCAGGGGCTCATATACTATGTTATACGATACTTATACATGAAACGAAGGATTCCAAGGAATGATCTTACTAACTATTCCGACCCCTACAACTCTGAACACTAACCCTTACAGCCGGATATATTCCTGATAGAAGCCTTAAGGGAACCCCTGAAATGAGCTCCAGAGCCCCTTTATTGCTATTATTAATATATACATGTGTATATATATAATAGCTATAAAGTAAATATTCCTTATAGAAGCTTTCTGGGAACCCCTTAACGGAGCCCTAAAGCCCCCTTTATTACACCCACGTGAACCTGAACCTGAAGATTTCTCGAGAAAGCGTCCGAGCCGGCCAGGTCCACAACCCGCAGAAGAGAGCAGGTGCCTCTGAAGTAGGGTTCAAGGGTTTAAGAGTTGAGGGGTTTCGGCGCTCACTCGGACAATCCAGGCGAGGCATATGGTTCGGAGTTTGACAATGTAAGACAGTCTAGTGGGATGGTCATGACAAGATCAAGCCACGTAATTATGCCAACGCCTAGAGTGACTGTACCTGCTTTGACTGCATCCCTCCCAAGATCCTGCAGAATGAAGCAAGCGGTGGGCTAGTAGGATCTTGGGAATCGTGTAGCTGCAGATCATTTCAGAAAAGGCAAGGGTCGGCAAGCATTCAGTAAGTACAATAATGTTAAGGACCAGGGATGGTCTGGGTAGTAGTAGTGATCTGTCTGTCGTCTTTACAATGACACAAGCACACTGATCCTACCAATGTTGGCCTATCTCAGGTCCTTCCAGTCTGGTTGACCAGAATCAGGCTTCGTTATCTAGTGTAACGTGTGCAACAGTATGGATTTGTGGGAACTACCTTTGTTCATGCACGTGCTGTCATGCGAAACTGTATCTAGATAATATAAAGATAACTTAACCGAAACTAACAGGCGTAGTATAGTTGCAACAACAGACGTAGGATTGCACATGCAGATTGAACTAAGAATTTAATAAGGCGGCTTGTTTAGGAATATGGGCTTCTTTAATGCGTGTTTTTGGGCTAATTCAAACCATTTTTGGTGCAGCGCAATTCATGCGTTTTTTTTGGCGGGGGAATTTTTGGGGGTGACTGTCTGCTAATGGTCAATCTTAATGTGGCGGTCTAAATAGTTGACGCCCCCCCCCCCTCCCGACAAAATATTTTTGGTTGGATTAATTTGGAACCGGTGACCCCTGAGGATCACCAAATGCTGGAAACCAAGCCCCGATCACTCCAAGATAACTACCAAGACTAAAACCCCTTCATTTTGCACACTTTTGCCTCCAACCTACACTCCCACACTCCCATCCACAATCGACCACGTCTGAGGCTTCGTGCGGTACCATAATGGTACAGTAATACAATAGTAGTACAACAGTAAGTAGTACAGTAGAAATACAGTAGTAGGACAGCAGTAGTAAAGTAGTAGTACAGTAGTAGTACGACAGTAGTACAGTAGTAGTACAATAATAGTACAGTAGTACAATAGTAGCACAGTAGTTGTACAGTAGTAGTACGATAATAGCACAGTAGTACAATAGTAGTGCAGTAGTAGTACAATAGTAGTACAACAATAGTGCAGTAGTAGAATAGAAATACAACAGTAGTACAGCAGTAGTACAATAGTAGTACAGTCGTACAGTAGTAGTACAGTAGTAATAGAATAGTAGTACAGTAGGAGTACAGTAGTAGTAAACTAGTAGTACAGTAGTAGTACAAGAATAGCACAGTAGTACAATAGAAGCACAGTAGTAGTACAGTAGTAGTACAATAGAAGTACAGTAGTAGTACAGTAGTAATACAATAGTAGTACAGCAGTAGAACTGTAGTAGTACAGTAGTAGTACCGCAGTAATACAGTAGTAGGTTTAACGGTTGTTATGGTTTAGGGTTTCAGGCGCTGGCTTTATGCTTTGCTTCTTGGGGGAATGTGCTCACTGGCTTTATGCTTTGCTTATTGGTACTATTTCTGTACTATTACTGTACTACCACTGTCCAACTATTGTACTACTGTACACTGTACAACTATTGTACTGCTACTGTACTACCTGTACTATTGTACTACTACTGTACTACTACCGTACTACTACTTTACTGCTATTGTACTACTGTACTATTATTGTACTACTACTGTACTACTACTTCACAACTACTGTACTGCAATTGCACTACTGTACTATTATTGTCTTACTACTGTACTGTACAACCACTGTACTTCTGTGGTACTACTGTACTACTATTGTACTACTATTGTGCTACTGTACTACTATTGTGCTAATTACTTCTTGACTACTACTGTGCTACTACGGTCCTACTACTGTACTACTGCACGACTACTGTACCACTACTTCATTATTACTATATATATATATACTACTGCAATACTTCTGCTGTACGTCACCAAACCAAGCCTCAGACGTGGTCGATTGTGGAGGGGACTGCAACTATGAAGGGTTTTTCGGCGCTCACACTCGGACAATCCAGGCGAGGAAGGGTTTTTAGTCTTGGTAGTTACCTTGGAGTGATCGGGGCTTGGTTTCCAACAGTTGGTGATCCCCAGACCCCGACCGCGCATTGACCCCGGACCCCTGTCCGGGGTCACTGGTACTATTCGGACTGTCGGACTGCCACATTACCTGAATTTACAAGGTACTGCTCTCAGACTCTCAAATCATGTTGGCTCAGCACGTCCTCCTCTGGCAAGACAGTTCTCAAACAGCCATATAAAAGCTGCTCAGTACCATCCGGCTTTGAGTTTCCCGCGTCAGAGTATATGTCAGACAAATATGGTCCATCGGGTATCAGAGCAGCCATGTCAGCGCTACTGACAGCGCGACCAGCGCGGGGCCCAACGGCGGTGGTCTGGCACCACAACCTGCAGCTGCTGTGCAGCCAGTTGCACATTCAAAAATTCGTCCTTTTTCGAAGTGCATGGGCTGGCTGGGCACGGCGTCGGCTGGTCGGGCTGGATGCCGAACGTTCCGAGCTCGGCCACAGTCCCAGGAAACAGGAAACGCACTTGTTGGAAGCGCCTGTAAAGCGCATCTTGCGTGTTACTTTCACCTTGGCTTGCGCCTCCAAGCACGGTCAACTTGAAAAGGTGCTTACTTCCGATCTCTGAGACCATCTTGCCGGGATCGCTGACGCCAGTGATGACGTCACCGACGCAGAGGATCCTTGTCGACCACTGCGCGGAGTTCCTGTTGAACTTATCCACCACACCGTCCAGGAGCAGTCCTTCCACCACAAGGCCCTCTTTCGCGAACTGCACCGTCAGGCCCAATGGCAGAATTCCAGTCTTGGAAAACAGCGTGATGCTGAAGTCCTGCTTCTGGCCTCCCTTCGTCTCCAACACCTTCATCAAGTGGCCTTCGTTCCTCATCGTTTTGACCTGGTTTTGACTGTAGAACTCTTCGTCACCAGCTGTGCAATCGTCCGGAATTGCGACCTCTGTCGCGTCTCTTGCTGCGGCCCACCATCCGCTTGTGCCTGCAGCCCAGTCGCATCCATGGCAACGTGTCTTGCCAATGTGGGTCTTGAGCCGTTGAGGGGTTTAGGGCTGCAGAGATTCAGAGTTTAGGGTTTGGTTTTAGGGCCTTTGTGGTAGGGACGACGCTCTCGGTTTTGGGGATTTAATAGCTTATGGAGGTTCGAAGCAGGAACTACTGTTTAGATATGTCTGAGACTTTAACAGTTCAGGGTTTCGATTTTAACCTCTGTATATAGTACGAACTACTAGGATTACTAAGGGTCCGTAATACAGGTGAGGTTTAGGGTTTGGGCCTCTGCAGTAGGAACTCCCATTTTATGGCCTGGGTGAGGTTTGGTGTTTAGGGCTTAAGGCCAAGATATATAGCAGGAGTTGCGTGGGATTTGGGGTTTAGGGTTTATGCCCTCTGTAGTAGGAGTTACTTGGTGGGTGCACGCGTTCAAGGCACTGCACCCTGAGACCGTGTGCAGCTCGCAAGAACGCATTTCCGTCAAGCATGCTGCCTGGGAACCGTTTTCGTAACATGCAACTCTCTAAGCTTCAAGCGTGATATGCTGATCCTCGACACACGGCGTGTGCTCCTTCAATCTATTTGTACCCGCCGCACGGATGCCTGTCACACCATCTTCCGAGGAAACTCGTCGACGGATCCTGTCACCAACAAAGACTGCAAACAAGAAGCTAGCATGAAGATTAGGGGGTCTCTGGCTTGAAGCAGTTGAGTCGTAATAGCAATAGCAGCAGCTTCTGCTGCACTACAACAAGAAGAAAAGTTCGGAGCTGCTGCTGGCAATGCCAGACCTGCATTACAACAACGTGTGACACGACTAGCTGTTTGAAATAACCCTAAGGGTCCATGTACTCATATAGAGATACATGGGCCCCAATGTACCTATATAGGGACTACATTACGGCCAATGTATATACACTATATGAGTACATGGACCCTTAGGGTAACCCTAGCCCGGACACAGCCGCTGACTGCCTAGACCCCCCAACTACCCTCTAATATACCCCAAAGAGCCACTTTTAGGGGCCCTAAACCCTAAACCCTAAGGACTCTATTAAAGGGCCCTTGGGGGGTCCTGGTGGGCTCCCACCAAGTTTAAAAAAAAGCACTCTGCCGCAAGGATTGCAAGTTTGGAGACGGTTGAAGGTTTAGGGTTCCTTTGAGGGTTCCTTTAAGGGATATATAAGGGATCTATAAGGGTTCCTAGGGTTCCTTTAAAGGGATCTAAAGTAAAAGCCAGAAAGTTGGAATATGACTATCCTAAACCCTTCTATGGTAAATTATAAGGTATCCTACCCTGAAACCATATTCCAACTTTCTGGAGTTCCCTTTAGGGTTCTGGGTTGAGAAGGGTTTTCGTGCAGGAGGGCTGAGGGGTTTTACGACGAAGCAAAGTCCAGTTGTTGATTCTCACACTAGGCCCCAGTGCATACAACTCAGATGTGGCCGCCCCGGACTTGGCATAGGTTACAGGCTCGAAGCGATGTACTATAGGGGCCTTAATAACTAGAATAGGGTTTGGGGGCCCAGTAAACTATCATTACAATAGGGAACCCTACGAATAATGTTGGTAATATTATTTCGGCCCCTATATTGCTCGACTGCCCCCGGACCGGGACCAGAGGGGTCCTCAGCTGGAAGATCGCGTGGCTCCGGCTGGAGGCCTGCACGCTGAACGTTTCGCCCATCGTTGGTTCATAAGGGCACTTCGAACCCCACGACGTGTGATTGGGCCTGCAACTTGGCCCAAGATCCTGAAAACCTTACATTTGGCTAGTGGGGAATGGAGGAACGGGGTACAATTATAACTGCTACAGTATTACTACCATTCTTCCATTCCCTACCAACCAAAGGTAAGACACAGAACCACCCATCCTCCAGCACCTCCGCACAATCGCCGAAGAATCCATGATCGAGCATGATCAGGAGTTTCCATTCACAGTCTACTGCTTCCCTAGCTATGAAACACCATACATCTTCAACATCAGCACTGCAATCTCTCCAGCCTGCCTTGTTCATTTGGGTTTCGGCATATACCAGATTCTGGCCTCAGCTGATTTGGGAGTTTCCGAAAATGGGGGACCCGAATATAGTACCCTAAATAGTGGGATCCTCATTATAAGGACCCCCAAACTAAGGTACCCCTACTTTTTGGAAACTCTGATTATTTCGGAGTCAAGTGTCTCGCCTCTCCCTCGAGCCTTGCCTGCCTGGTGCAACCTTAAGGGTTTAGGGTTTAGGGTTTAGGGTTTAAGGGTTTAAGGTTTAGGGTTTAAGGGTTTAAGGTTTAGGGTTTAAGGCTGAGGGTTTACGTAAGGTTTAGGATGCAATAGGGGGGTTCCTGCGTATTGCCTGTTGATAAACTGCCCATTGCAGTCTTCTCTCAGCAGTCGTCTCGATCCCGGAACTACTGCAAAGCCAGCGGTTTGCTAAGTTTACTAGGTGCGGAGGGTCTCCAACATGGGGGTTTCCGAAAATAGGGGACCCTAATATAGCACCCTAAGTAATAGGATCCTTATTATAAGGACCCCAAAATAAGGTACCCCTAATTTTCGGAAACTCCCACATTGCTAGACTGCTAGACCCAGGCTCTCCAGGCAGGGAGTGCATACAGCCAGGGAGCAGAGCTAGACTGCTAGATTTGAAGCCTAGTGCCGCTGCCCAGATACCCCCAAGACAAACATCCAAGACCCTAGGTTTGCTTTACTAGTTCCACAACCCTGGTCGAGCCGCGGAAAACACCCCCCTGTACCCTAAAGCACTGAAACTTTTAAGTTCAAGGACCCTGTGTTCAACATCCGCCGGCTTCAAATGTTACTGTTGAGAGTAGAGGGGAAAGGACCATGAAAGCATCGTCTGCCTGCATAACGACCCCTATAAGTAGGAGCTAGGGATGACCCTTAAGGATACAGACTCTCTCAACAAGGTCCCTCCTAAGAGAGCCCGAAGTAGGGCTAAGAGGACAGGCTGGTCCATGGGTATAAGGGTTTAGGGTTTCATGAGCCACGAAACCGGACCCTGAACAGGAACCAAAGACAAGCAAGATGCCATGTGGGAAACAATTGTTCAACACTAGTACAGGTTGTCGCTGAAAGTTATACTTCTTTCAGCAGTGCCGCGGCCTTTTGCTCACTGGGAGGCTGCGCAGCTTCCGGACTGTCTGCTTCGTTGTCCGTTATGAACTAACAAGTAGTAGCACATACGTCCGCAATGTATTCGGTTCTGTTCTTCGGTATAATACCTCAGAAGCTCATTGACTACGACTACGACTTACGATGGGCGCTGCAACGTCAGCGCAAGTGCCGCGCGCTCACGGGCAGTCGAGCTTCGGAGAGCATCCCTGCGATTGAAACTTCGGTTCTTCTGATTTTCTCCCTCCCACCTATGGTTACGAAAGAAGGCCTGTTTCCAAGATTACACTTAAATTATACATGGCGAGACTCCACACGCTGTTTGATGAGGTTGGAAGCCGGGGCCAGTAAACCTGTTGGAACTTACTGCCGGAGTTCGGAAACTGGGTTTCGACTCACACACTCGCACAAGCCAGGCATGGCTTCAGGCACTGGGTCCACTGAGCTTGCTACTTGTACACCACGGGACACAACAAGGAAATCAACACCAAGACCACATATACACGGCAGCCTGAAACTTGATATTCCCAGAAGCTGGAGCAAAATCTCGGCTTATTTTGTACGAGCATGGGCCGTTTCAGAAGTAGACGTGCCATGTTTAGGGCCCGTGTGTAGTTAAGGATCCTGGGATCCTGCCGTTCAGGGTTCCACTTTCTGCAACCTCCACAGGCAGGGACCCACGACGAAGGCGACCCCAAAGCTGCAAACGGCCAAACCCAAACTATGGGAGCATCCTACCGTCTCTATACCATACTATATGCGAGAGAACTTTGTAAACTTAGGATCCTCGTCCACGAACCCGAAACTCTGCAACAGAAGTTGGGCCTAGTTCCTGCTTCAGGTTTTAGGGCTTCGGAGCCAATGCAGCATGCACGACATGGAAAAACACCCACGAGGACAGCTGTCAACATTAAGTAGTCGCACTAGTAGCCGTGATGGTGGTGGTTGTGGTGGTCGTGGTGGTGGTGGTTAATATTAGGTAGAAAAAGAAGACGCAGCAGTCGCAGACGTCGTCGTGGTAATCCGTAGTAGTCGTCGTCGTACTGTGGCAGCAGCAGAAGGCGCAGGAGGAGGAGGAGGAAGACGAGGAAGCAGGAGACGTCTTATCAAGCATAGAGAGAGAGAGAGAGAGAGAGAGAGAGAGAAGCAACAACAATAGATGCTGGAATGCTGCGTCGACAGCAGGCATCTACAACTTACCTTTGGTTAGTAGGGAATGGAGGAATGGGGTGCAATTATAACTACTAGTACTACCATTCTTCCATTCCCTACTAACCAAAGGTAAGACAAGCGCAGTCGAGGAACAGCAGGTCGCCCTGCTGCGCCAGCTCGCGAAGCTGGTCCGAACCACCTAGCAAGACCTGAGCTTGCATAGGTTAGGTACTGCCCCCATAAGTCTATAATAAGGCTACTATTTAGGTCCTAATTTATCTATATTATGTATACTATCCAACTATTACTGAGTGGGGCCGTACCCAATGCAGAGGACAAGTTGGCCTGAAGCATAACAAAATGCAGCCATGTAAGCCTTGGCCATGCATGCTCGGCTCTGGCGCTGTATAAGTTTGATTAAGTTTGCAAGCGATAACATGCGGGCATGGGCCACAGGGCTGCTGCTGAGACGAGTCTCGGGCTAGGGTGTTCGGGAGTTTCGATAAAAACACGACGATCAGCTCGGGCGATCTTTCTGCGCTTCGGATCGAGCACTAGCTCACTAGCGTTCGAGTCGGGGGTTTAATGCCGCGAGTGTCGCGACACGTAGAGGACAATATGATGATGACAAGTGATACAAACTCTGAGCTGGAAGGCACAAAAGAAGCGGCGCCATATCTATGCTGCCGATGCCTACACCGTGTACGAACGTGCATCCAGTACATTACATGTATACGTACCAATACCTACCTACCTACTATGCGCAGCTACAAGTACGGCATGTCTTGGCCTCGATTTAGGCTTCCCCTACCCCCCCCCCCCTCAGAAAACGGACTCTCCCAACTGGCTTCTAGTGGCTACAATGCCAACTTTTCGTGGTGAACCGCTGCTCCTCTCGCACTGCTTCATGACCCTCGGATGCCATGGCATGCGAGCTTCACGCTTGCATCAGGGGCTGCGTTTTGTCCCTACTGCGGGTTCAGGGTTTCGGGTTTAAGGCCTATCGGCCTTGCTAGGCTTTCGGGTTGCTGCTTCCGAAACAATGCACCTGCTTCAAGCACAGCCGGGCCGAGGCGGACGACGCGAACGCGTTCAAAATTATTATACTTAAGCTGTGGCATTGGAAGTTGTTCAAAATCGCGTCTCATCCGTATCATCTCAAGCTTTCAGATCGTTGCCCCAATCCAGACATATTCAAACCAACTTCCAAAATTGAAACCAAAGATCCATGCTGCCCAGCAGCGCCTTCGGCGTACAACTGAGGAAAGGTTGGCCAACGAGCCTGGCAGAACAGAAAGAGTACCAGTGTTCAATCGCCCTCCCAGTCCGGCGAAAATCCACCCTTCTACGAAGCTACCTACTTCGGGATTGCCGACGTGCCAACAGCTTGTTTCTTAAAGTATCTTACAAGATTCTATCAAGGATATCCTCAAAACAGACAAGCCATGCGACTGCAGTGTAGATGCCAGGGCTTAAGCGCCACACCCCGTCCCGGACGTCTAGACTAGTCTACACCATAAAGCCCAAACCACGAAAAGGCACAGAGTGAATGCCTGAAGTGAACACAATCGGTTTAGGGTGTAGCGTTCCCTGATAAACCATGAACCACGACAGCGCCCTAAACCATCTCTGACAGCGTGTCCTGAAGTGCCAGACGGAGTGATGGCTGCTCGAGGACATCCACATGGTCGAAGTCGACGCGATGCTCCTTCCGTTAACGCAGGACGGTCGCAGCTGTGGCCAGCCCTAAAGCGTTTCCATACATCACATATGTAAATAAAAACGCATATACATATCATGTTTATGTAATTATGCCGGCATTATGGTTTCGTGGGAAATACAGAGAGCCTCGGGCCTGTGAACGCTGCACTGTGCTGCTTTCTCGTGGATGCATCCAGGGTGTGAGAGTGCTGGAAGTGGTTGGTAAAGCATCGAAGGCATGCACCTGGAACTGTTGGGAATTCGAAGCGTTGCAATTCATTCTGAAATTCCTTTGGAAAGCCACGGTGAAATTCCTTTGAAAAGCCAAGGTGTCGCAAAGATTCCGTATCTTCAGTAGAACGTCCGCAGGAAAAGGGTCGCAAACAAGTATGTACACATCCGAAAATATGCATGTTTATATGTATATATACACAGACACAGATACATGTGCGGTTATAGATATGGATAGAGACAGATGTGTGTATACATATTAGTATATATATATATATATATATACATATATATATATATATATATGCTCCCCCCCCCCCCCCAGGACCTACCTCGAAGCCTCTTCTTGTACTGTCTAGACGACGTTGCGACTCCACTCCGAACAAAACTGTAATATACTGCGTAGTCTTCACTGCCTACGACGACACGACACCGTTCGAACCAAAACAATACCATGAAGTATTGTCTACTGTCCTCTGTATGCTACGCTATTTAACGGCGCGCTCCTCCTGATGTTCCTTTCTTGAACCGTGATCTATAGGGTATAATTTTTGGCTCCCACTTGGCTGGTCGAAGACCGCATTGCAGGTCACATAGGGTATATTAGAAGCTATTGTAAAAGGTATGTTAAAAGGTATTCTGGAGGATGTTCTATGAGGTATATTTGGGGTATACACAAGATATATTCCATAGGCGGTCTTCTGTAAGGATGGTATTCTATAGGGCATTCTATAAGGTATTCTAGAGGGTACTCCATAAGGTACTGTACAGAAGGCATTCTGCGGCTTATATGTAGGAAGGTATTCTATAGGTATGTTTTATGAACTTCATTAAAGTGCATAGAGATTGTATTTTATAATGGATAGTTTTCCTGGTTCCTGATTTCTTCATAGGAATCCCTTACCCAAAAGCTGCAATTCAACTAGAAATTCTCAGATCTTGGGCTCCGGCTGGCTTTCCATATTTGAAACCAGTATCTATAAGGTACTGTTAGGGTTTTCTATAATGGATTCCAAAAGGTAATCTACATGGTACTGTACAAGTATTCTATATGGCATACATAAGGTACACAGGATGCATCAAATAGCGGCGCTCTCCTTCAAAGCATTCAACGGGGTATTACAGATGGTATTATATAACGTGTATGTAGGGCAAATCGGTTGAAAAGGTGGTTTAAAAGGCATTCTATAGGGTATGTGCAGCATGTGTTTCAGAACAGAAGAGCTCTTTTTTCTGTATGTATCCTTTGCTAGATAAGCATCGATTCTGAAGGAATTTCTAGATCCTATATTCCGCAATTCCTTGATATGAATCCATTGCTAAATAAACCACATTCATCTGGGGAACTCTCAAGTCTTGGGTGTACAAGGTGTATAGGGATATAGGAACATTATATAACGTATTAGCGTGCTATACATGAATTTCTTTACGGTTTGTAAAAAGGGTATTCCGTAAGGTATTCTACAGGCATAAATGTCCGTTGCTCAAAAAGCTGCAAGAAGCTTGGGCTCCTTCTGATTTACTTTACGTACATCCTGATCTATACGGTTTTTGTCGGGTATCCCGAAAGGGGGTTCTCAAGGGCATGTATAAGGTACAAGGGGGGTATCATGCATAGGGCGTTTAAGGTATTACCGTGTTCTACATGAGTTTCTTTACGGTTTGTAAAAAGGGTATTCTGTAAGGTATTCTACAGGCATAAATGTCCGTTGCTCAATAAGCTGCAAGAAGCTTGGGCTCCTTCTGATTTACTTTACGTACATCAGGGGGTTCTCAAGGGCATGTATAAGGCATAAGGGGGGTATCATGCATAGGGCGTTTATAATACATTCTGTAAAATATTCCAAATGGTATTCTAAAAGGCTCATATAGGGTATATAGGAGATAAACAAGGTATTCTATGGGGCAGTTTATAGGGTATCCCAAACTGTAACGTATAAAACATAGGGTGTATATATAGGACAGATTTCTATAAGGTGTTTCATGAGATACAGGGTATTCCATGAGGTATGTGAAACAAAGTATATACTTCATAAACTCCATATGGTACGACCTGAGTATTTTCTATGAAATCCTGGAAGGGATAAGGGGGTCTTCTATAGTGGACTTGGAAGGATATTTGTTTACAAGTAGGTTCCTGATGTCCACCATGGGAACCCGTTACCCAATAAGCTATAACTCAGCTGGACATTCGCAAATCTTCGGCTCCGATTGATGTTCCATATTTACACCTATCTGTACAGTCATTATTTTATTTATGCTCACAAGGACAGGACTGGAGCTGGAAGTACAAGATCACTTGATTTGGATTAGCTGCAGCTTGGGTCATCGCACATTTGTTGTCATGCGATCAAACTGTCAAGCACAGCAATCCATTCGCATATCTTCACTGCAGGAGTGGCCATGTGGCACATAAAATGGCAAACCGATATGTATTTGAAAACTAAAATTTAATGCAGCCAGGCCCGTGGAACCAAGGTGCCCAGGAGTCTAGAATCCTGAATCTTGGTTCCACGGGCACCGGCCGGGCTGCATTAAAATCTGCAATAAAAGATTAAAACTTAATGCAGCCCGGGCCGTGGAACCAAGAACCAAGAACCAAGATGCCCAGGAGTCTCGAATCCTGAATCTTGGTTCCACGGGCCTGGGTGCATTCATATTTCATTTGTTAATGCAGATTTTAATGCAGCCCGGCCAGTGCCCGCGGAACCAAGATCCAAGATTCAAGACTCCTGGGCATCTTGATTCTTGGTTCCACGGGCCGGGCTGAATTAAAATTTAATTTTTTAATGCAGACTTTAATGCAGCCCGGCTGCCCGCGGAACCAAGATCCAAGATTCAAGAGCCCTGGGCATCTTGGTTCTTGGTTCCACGGGCCGGGCTGCATTAAAATTTAAATTTTTTAATGCAGATTTTAATGCAGCCCGGCCAGTGCCCAAGGAACCAAGATCCAAGATTCAAGACTCCTGGGCATCTTGGTTCTTGGTTCCACGGGCCGGGCTGCATTAATCTTTTAATGCGGGTTTTAATGCAACCGGGCCTCTGGTATAGTCATGTTCTTATACACTAATCTTCGTATACCCTAAGGTCCATGTTGCATGTGTGTGTGCGTGCGTGTGTGTGTGTGTGTGCATGGGTAATGAATTGTGGTATCATATATGTAGACAGACAGGTTTGGAGGTAGGTCCTGGGGGGGGTACCATATAGATATACATATATTTACATATGTACATGTGCAGGTCTGAGTGCAAGCGAAGACAAACATTCAGTCTTCGATAAGTCGATCTGCATATTTCACAACAGCTGATCCTTTTCAGATCCCACCAGGTCGACATTTTTGCATAGGCATCTGGTTGTCTTCGCTTTGTGATTACTGTAATTAGCCGCCTCATTGATTACTATTTTGGGGGCTCCTGACTATAATTCGAATGTAATGGGCCGCAAAACCGTATTCCAATTATTACGGCTCCTATATAAAGTTCTGGCCCGAGTCGCTCGCAGAATCTGCACGGCCGCCCGGGAGAAGCGGCAACGGGGAGAGTCGGGTGAGCCTCGCATAGAGGGCACCACTCGCGAGAGCAATGG
Organism: Symbiodinium sp. CCMP2592; assembly: GCA_905221615.1. Taxonomy (NCBI): domain Eukaryota; class Dinophyceae; order Suessiales; family Symbiodiniaceae; genus Symbiodinium; species Symbiodinium sp. CCMP2592. The sequence goes on from CAJNDT010005068.1 coordinate 151,942, forward strand.
GCTTGCCGCTTCCGGTGCAGGGCATTTAACAGAAAGAGGCCTCAATATTAATAGACTAGTCCCGAAAACCTAAAAATAGAATAGCGAATAGTGTTTGGGGGGCTTCGTCCTCTAAGCCGGGTCTCTGACCCCCCTGAAACTTTCGATGCTGCTTATATCAAGGCCGACCGCCACAAGGCACCCTAAAACCCTAAACCCTGGCTCGCGCGCCTTTCATGAAGAGAAGTATCTTGCTCGAGCTGAGGAGCTCCTGGCATTTGCCCCACAAGTTGGATACCCTTAATATAGCTATTATATACCCATTATATAGCCCATTATAGGCTAGGGGTCCTTCTTAAAGGTCCCACAAGTTGGATACTGCAGGATTAGGAGTTTAGGGACAAAGTTTAGGGTTTAGGGTTTCGAACCAAAGCCTGAACCCCTACCCCTACCTAGACCCTCAAAAGCAGGTAAAATAATGGCCCCCCAAGCCCTGGCAGGGGCTCGTGCGTACGACATGAATCACATACGAGGAAGACAATCTGCCATATGTGAGTTTCCGAAAATAGGGGACCCTGATATAGTACCTGCAATAGGAGGATCCTTGTTATAAGGACCCCAAAATAAAGTACCCCTAATTTTCGGAAACTCCCATAATAATATGTAGGGTCATGAGTCATGACGACGCTTTCAGGTCCTCCACCTCCTCCTCGGATGCAGGTGTGGTCGAGGGATCCGGTGGAGCGTGTGCCGAGGACTTACACCTCAAACTCAAACGAGAGTAATCGGCAGGATCTGTCTAGCCTAGTCTATTCATCCAATGATTTAACTATCTACCTATCTACTAATCCACCTACGCATCTGCCACGAATGCTTTCTATGCCACGGACGGTGAAAGCACCGCAGTTTGGAGACCGCTACGGAAGACTAAACTTCGCTGCACAGGATCGGCTTCTTCGGCGTCGGAGGCGGGTGAGGCTCTTCGCACCAGGACGCACCTGGAGTGGCTTAGGGTTTAGGGCTTAGGAGTTTAGGGTCAGAACAGAATGGTCAGTCCAAGATAAGGGTTATTCTGAAGGCATGGCATGGAGTACAGGCCAAGGCTAGGGGAAAGAAACGGTTTGGACATGCCATGTGCCTGCTCACTGGAGCATGCACTGCTGCTACCGCAAATGCTTCTGCTGCTGCTGCTGCGGCGAGCAAGACTGACTAGAGAACCAGTGCCCCGAAAGCGTATGGAGCATCCTGGTAGTCAGCTGAACGACACCTCACATCATATCATCGATCCATCGATTCCTTCATCCCTCCATGCATCAGTTTATCCGGACATCGGTCTACCAACCCATCCAGCCATCCAGCCATCCATCAATCCATCCGTTCATCCACACGCTATAAACCCTTCTACATACCGTTCCATCTACAAAAACAAGCGGAACTTGTTGATTTTTATAGTTTTGCACGGATTTCTTCATGTTTCTTGGATGTTTGTGCTGCACGCGTTAATTTTCCTTTTTTAATGGAAAAACACTGAGTAGTGACAATTTTAATAACTTCATGAATGAAAACAGTGAAAATGGAACCAGATCACTGTAAAATCACTAATCACTACTGTAATTAGTTCACAAATCAGACTATTTAATCAGTAATTCAGTGGTTCGATAAATCCAAATCACGAATCAACTCGCAAATCAAATCACTATTCAATCACTATTTTCGTGAGTCGATAAATCCGAATCACGAATCACTAATTAGTTCACACATCAGATCACTAATTAATCGCTACAAAACATTCCAGGATTTCCAATGATTCCAATGCTTGCCACTCCCTGCCAACCTTACATATAACCCCTTCAAGCTATATACTCTCTTTCCATACATCATTCCAATAAACCCTTCTACAAACTACAAACTCTCCTATGAATTACTAGGACACCCTTCCACAATCACTGTAAACCCATGAAAAGCAAGTTACAACCTTCCATATACCCTTCCTGAAATCCCGCCAGTAGGATTGTCAATTTAGAGCTCGCTTCTTTGCGGCACCACTGCTTGCGCAGTGCGATTTCGCAAGACCAAGGCGGGATTCAGGGGCACTGCCGAAAAGTTTCTCCCCAGGTTCTGGCGGGAGCGGACACTTCTAGGCTGATTGCAGCAGAGAACGACCACCCACTGGTTATGCCGCATCCACAGAGGGGGCAGGACCAGCACCACGTATACTACAATACTCCTACTCCTCCTCCTGCTGCTACTCTACTGCTGCTGCTGCTGCTGCTGCCACTGCGTCCTCCCCTGTTACTCACACCTCCACGGCAGTCGAAAACACTGCCGCGGCAACGCCGAGTGGGTTGGGGACAGACAGCTATGATGATAACACGCTCTTGCTACAATAGCCAAACAAGATTCCTCTCGGCCATGCATCCGGACAATTATCCACACAGGAACCTCCGAACTTGAAATGCAATCCACGCTTGGACCCTGAACCAGCAAAAAGACACTAAAAAGACCAAGGCGCCCCAAACCCGGCTATGCACAGTAGCGATAGCCACTGCGCCTACAGCAGGCCGCCATCGGGCGGCAAATCGCAGCGGTGCCGCGAAGCGTGCTCTCATTGAGGGTCTTGTCTCAGACTCACACACTGCCAGAGGGACTCTAAGCCGCGAAGAACCTGTTTTGGTGGGTTGAGGGTTGAGGCAAGTTGAAAGATTTGCACCACAGGCGGGCTTTACGAGCTTTACAACTGTATGACCCTGTATGCCTTACCAAACTATCTGGTTCGTCGCACTTGGCAGCAGAACGCTTCGGTGGGATGCAGCTTCATCGCTGACGCGGTGTCCGTGGCTGAGTCATGCTTGTCTCTTCGTCTGTCTGTCGATTTCTCTGTCTCACACTCTCGTCTCGCTTGATTGTCTCTCCCTGTCTCTCTAGACCTGTCTTTCTCAACGCTAACGCCTACCTTAACCCTGAAGGACCACCTTTTTGAGGACTTATTTATAAGTCAATCATCATAAGGAACCCTTAAAAGGTAGGTTATTCAGGATTATAAGGTACACCCTATAAGGCCTACGTTTGAGTTGTGAAGGATGCTAATCAGCGGTTCAGCTGGAGAACAGGAAAGCTGCCGCAGATGCACAAAGGGTTTAGGGTTTCGGTTTAGGGTTTAGGGTTTAGGGTCAGCTCCGAATCGACAGGGCTGCGGAATTTAGGATTTAAAGGGAACTCCAGAAAGTTGGAATATGGTTTCAGGGTAGGATACCTTATAATTTACCATAAAGGGCTTAGGAGAATCATATTCCAACTTCTGGCATTTACTTTAGGGTTTAGGAATTGGTGTCCCGGTCAGCTTGGGACCGCATTTTGTAGGATAGCTGATAGCTGAAAGTTCAGGGCGGCGGTCAAATACAAAGAAAAGCTTAGAAGATTTGAGCGTGAGCAACATGAGCAACATAGATGCTGCTAGATATATTGAAACAGAGAGACGTCTAAGTTCAAGCCATGCCGGACACAGCCATCTTAGCCCCGGATTCAAGACTGCAGGGTTGGGAAAAAGCTAGGCCGAGGCAAGATACGATCAGGAGGGTTTCAGTGCATGTCTGGCTGCAGGAAAGCATTGCGAACACTGGGCCCTGCGACGTGCTCGATGCACAAGATCTGTAAGATCAAGGGGTGTGAGGCACCTGCACCGGTTCTGAGGGTGAGGGCATGGGGTTTCGAGTACAGGCTATGTAGGGTTTAGAGTTTCAGAAAGGGATGCTCTGGGGGCTCCGTTTTCCCACACAGTGGATTTCAAGGGTTTCTTAGATGACCAGCTCTTACACATCGATACACCACGACAAGCTTATACAATGGACACACGCATCATCGGCTGTGTTGCATTCCTGTTGTAGTCATCAACGCTGGGTCGTTCAAACAGTCTGACGGAGATTCGTATCTTGTGCTATATGAGTTGTCGGGTGGGTTATACAAACTTTCTACATTACCCGAATCTACAAGGTTTATACCTTTTAATTTAATCAAAAACTACGAAATGAAAAAGTAGCTTATGGCGAGTTGAGGTATAGAGTTGAGGAATGAAGGATTGCAAAGCATCTTGGCTGGGAGCATTGGTGTTGGTTGCTTGGCAGGCTCTTTTGCCAAAGAACCTCCCATGAGGCTCTTACCCGCAGCGACGCAAACAACGCAATCAGCGGCAGCACCCCTAGAGCGCCCGTGAATGAAGCCCGAATAGCAATCTAATGTTTTCCAAGTCAAGGGAACTCCAGAAAGTTGGAATATGGTTTCAGGGTAGGACGGGTAGGATACCTTATAATTTACCATAAAGGGTTTAGGATAATCATATTCCAACTTTCTGGCTATTGCTTTATTAACCTGAAGAGCCGGAGCGATCTCGTGACTGCAGAGCAGGTATTTCAGCCACACATCCTGGACCTGAAAACCCTGCCCCTCTCTCTCTCTCTCACCTTGACTTTCTCTCCAAAGCATTCTAAAGCAAAAAACCCTCAAACCTTAAAACCGTCAACCAATCCGAAAGAACTTCTAAAACCTCAACCCGCGAAAGAGAAGCGGACCTCTGCCAAGTCAGCGCAGTGGTGCCAGTGCTCTGCACTGAGAGGTTCCTTGCCGGATGCCCAGGGCTTAGGGCTTCTGGGGGTTTCACACCGTATACGAATTTCAACTGCATCCATGTAAGGTTGTTACATAAGCTTGCATAGGGTTTCGCAGTGTGCTATTGCGGCCTGCATTTTCGGGTGCAGTCCCTGAAGGTGCTCGGACCGAGTGCATTTGGGACGCATGGCAGGGCGATCAAAAGCCCCATCAGACTCGACTATAATCTCTAAACATCTCAAACCGTAGCGCTGACAAGATAACCTTCGCGGATAATTCTAGGGAAGATACTACCCCATGGAGGTGAAAGCATACCTCTAATTATACTAAGAAACGCCAAAAACGTATTAGTAATTATTTAGGACACCATGTTCCCTGATAGATCACAGGTGCTTTGCGAAGTTCGGGTCCTGGACGTAGCAGCAGGGTCGCAAGGTAGATGTGGGTAGTTGTCAATGTTAGGGTCCCTTCTTGGGTCTCTATTATGATACGGCTATTACTTAGCATACCCCAGAAGGGGCCATTGTTTTGACAACCACCCATGTGGAGTCTTGCTTTGATAGCTTCGAACCCTGAGAGGCTTGCCTGAAGAGGATTCTGGCACCTGATTGGTCGGAACTTGGCCGGGTTTCATCTGGTTATTCGGGTCTACCCTGAACCCTCTCTACCCTGAACCCTAAACCGCTAAACCCTAAACCCCCAAACCCTAAACCGCCCTCCCAGAAGCCAAAACTTTTGACAAGCTGCAACGATGCGTGCTTGCCACAGGTCTGTCAGCTGCACTCTCACCGTACTGCGAGGCCAACTTACGAATTTCAAGCATCTGGGAGATCCCACACTATGACTATGGGTTTCAGAACATGCACATCGCAATCCAGAGAGACGGAGTGTGCTGCTGAGCAAGCAAACCTCAGGCACCAGAGAACGAGATGCAGACTGGGTTCGCAAGTGTGCGCACCAGTTCGACACCTTCTTACTAACTTTCAAAGTGCATGTCCGCACGCACAATGCTCCAACAAGGACAGATGAGCTGTCGCAGAGACGAAGGGCTTCGTGCACCCTCTTTCTCCGTATTGCGGCATTCATGTACGGATCTCATCGCACTGGGAGTGACGAACTCGTTTGATGCTTGAAGTTTTGTGTGCCGCTTGGCACAGCTCAGCTGCCCCTGAGGTAGCTTACAAATCGACAATGCAATCCACTGTGTGGTGCATCCTGTACAATTGCGAGCGGAACTTGCACTGGATTCCAGACACGCAGGCAAGTGAAGGTGCGGATCGAATCAAATCTTGTCTGTGAAGCATGCCCGAAGCCCGAACAGATTTCATATTACCTAGACCCTCAAAAGTAGGCAAAATAATCACACAAATAATCACACTAAACTTATAAAGGGCCATTATTCTACATACTTTTGGGGCTCATATTAACGTGAAGCAAGCTTTACTTGCCCAGCCTGCTGGGCATCATCTCAGCCTCTCAGCCAGGACCCCGGACCTCATCGCACGCTGGAGTCCCTCACAGCGCAGAGGCCTCAGAGGTGTTCTTGGTCTTGTAGTCGGCGATGGCTGCCTGGATAGCCTCCTCGGCCAGAACAGAGCAGTGGATCTTTACTGGCGGCAGCTTCAGGTGCGAAGAGATGTCGGTATTCTTGATCTTCGACGCCTCCGTGATGTTCTGTCCGATGATCATCTCCGTGGCATAGGAGGAGCTAGCGATAGCTGAGCCACAGCCGAAGGTCTTGAACTTGGCATCCTCGATGGTGCCGTCTTTGCCCACCTTCACCTGGAGCTTGATCACATCACCACAGGACGCCTTGCCGACCAGGGCAGACCCGACGCTCTTGTCCTCCTTGTCCAGGGTGCCCACATTGCGGGGGTTGTTGAAGTGGTCGTGCACGACCTCGTGGTATCCACGCCGGGCAGCCACGGCAAAGCGGGGCGCGACGAGAGGAGCTGCAGCGCGACGAGAGAGGATGCTGAGAGACATGATTTCCGGGCTTGCGGGGAAAATCAAGGCCGCCCCTGATCAGAAGCCTGGCGAGATCTTACAACTCCTCGAGCCCGAGCAATTCAGCAGCAGCTGCTGAAGCTCTCGATTGATATGCTATAAGATGTGGACACTCAGCCATTAAGCACAGTTCGACTTCTCCGATTTGTTCTTTAGCCTGACGGCTGGAGGGGGTCTTGTCAGCCGTGCTCTGAATCTCCATCAGCACAATAGCAAACACATGGTTATACAGCTTGACAACCTGCACCGTACAACATGAGCACTCGGAGAAACAAAGTCTCATGCTGACAGCCAGGCGCCGGAGGCTACAGGGCACGTTCACGTCTCCAACGCCTGCCGAATGAGAGTAAAACCACCTGCCAACATGCGGTGTAGTGAAATACTCAACGATCCAAGAAGGTGGAGCTACAACACGCTTGGTCGTGACTATCATGACTCGATTTCGGGTCTGTTGCTTGCAAGTGCAAGACAGTAGCCAACCTGCTCCTGGGCTGTGGCTTGAAGGCCTTTCACTGCGGTTTGCGGGCAGTGAACGGCTTCCTGTACAAGTGCCGGCCGATTGGAGCATCGCCAAATCAAGGCCTACAAAGTTGTGATAACCGACATGGGAACTAATGATCGATATCAGTGCTTTATTTGTGCGGTCATGGCATGTAGGAGGTTTGACGAAGGATGCAACACAAGTACACGTTACTTCCACATGTTTCATTGGCATCGGCTCAACCGGGACCTCATCGCACGCTGGAGTCCCTCACAGCGCAGAGGCCTCAGAGGTGTTCTTGGTCTTGTAGTCGGCGATGGCTGCCTGGATAGCCTCCTCGGCCAGAACCGAGCAGTGGATCTTTACTGGCGGCAGCTTCAGGTGCGAAGAGATGTCGGTATTCTTGATCTTCGACGCCTCCGTGATGTTCTGTCCGATGATCATCTCAGTGGCATAGGAGGAGCTAGCGATAGCTGAGCCACAGCCGAAGGTCTTGAACTTGGCATCCTCGATGGTGCCGTCTTTGCCCACCTTCACCTGGAGCTTGATCACATCACCACAGGACGCCTTGCCGACCAGGGCAGACCCGACGCTCTTGTCCTCCTTGTCCAGGGTGCCCACATTGCGGGGGTTGTTGAAGTGGTCGTGCACGACCTCGTGGTATCCACGCCGGGCAGCCACGGCAAAGCGGGGCGCGACGAGAGGAGCTGCAGCGCGACGAGAGAGGATGCTGAGAGACATGATTTCCGGGCTTGCGGGAAAATCAAGGCCGCCCCTGATCAGAAGCCTGGCGAGATCTTACGACTCCTCGAGCCCGAGCAATTCAGCAGCAGCTGCTGCAAGGTCTCCATTGTCGTGCTACATCAATCGACATCATGCCACGCTACCAAAACGACACTAAGCCCGTGCATGCTGTCGCTTTGGATTTTCCTCAAGCCTAACGGCAAGAGTGAGTCTTGTCAGAAGTGCTCTGAATCTCCAGCCCAAAACAAGAAACACTCGCTATCAGCTATCACTTGCGGCTTGACAACCTGCCACTGCCATGGATAACTCGGAGATACAGCGTCTACTGCTGACAACCAGGCGCTCGAGGCTGAAGGACTCATTTCAGTCCCCAACGCCTGCCGAACTGGCTCCAAGGCATGCGCCAATGTCTTCACAGCAAGGGTTGACTGGATGTAGCATGCACACCTATGCTCACTTACTGTCCATGCTGAATCTGCTGTTTTGCTAGGCATGCCGGCAGCTTTGAAATGCTTCAACAAGGAAAGCTGAGCTGCGCGTGGTTCTCTCTTACATGGAAGTTTGGTGAGCTCAGCTTCCCGTCGGTTGAACTGAATGATCAACTTGAGTCGTGGCGAAGGGCAATCCACAACGGCGCAGTCGGTGGAAAGCTTCCTGTACAATTTCCAAACCTTTTCACACTGGCTCATGGGCTCACTCTAGGCAACAGCTGTGAGCTGTGAACCAAAACCTCCATGACATGCCATGCCGAAGCCGCGACCTCATCGCACGCTGGAGTCCCTCACAGCGCAGAGGCCTCAGAGGTGTTCTTGGTCTTGTAGTCGGCGATGGCTGCCTGGATAGCCTCCTCGGCCAGAACAGAGCAGTGGATCTTTACTGGCGGCAGCTTCAGGTGCGAAGAGATGTCGGTATTCTTGATCTTCGACGCCTCCGTGATGTTCTGTCCGATGATCATCTCCGTGGCATAGGAGGAGCTAGCGATAGCTGAGCCACAGCCGAAGGTCTTGAACTTGGCATCCTCGATGGTGCCGTCTTTGCCCACCTTCACCTGGAGCTTGATCACATCACCACAGGACGCCTTGCCGACCAGGGCAGACCCGACGCTCTTGTCCTCCTTGTCCAGGGTGCCCACATTGCGGGGGTTGTTGAAGTGGTCGTGCACGACCTCGTGGTATCCACGCCGGGCAGCCACGGCAAAGCGGGGCGCGACGAGAGGAGCTGCAGCGCGACGAGAGAGGATGCTGAGAGACATGATTTCCGGGCTTGCGGGAAAAATCAAGGCCGCCCCTGATCAGAAGCCTGGCGAGATCTTACGACTCCTCGAGCCCGAGCAATTCAGCAGCAGCTGCTGCAAGGTCTCCATTGTCGTGCTACATCAATCGACATCATGCCACGCTACCGAAACGACACTAAGCCCGTGCATGCTGTCGCTTTGGATTTTCCTCAAGCCTAACGGCAAGAGTGAGTCTTGTCAGAAGTGCTCTGAATCTCCAGCCCAAAACAAGAAACACTCGCTATCAGCTATCACTTGCAAGTCACTTGCGGCTTGACAACCTGCCACTGCCATGGATAACTCGGAGATACAGCGTCTACTGCTGACAACCAGGCGCTGGAGGCTGAAGGACTCATTTCAGTCCCCAACGCCTGCCGAACTGGCTCCAAGGCATGCGCCAATGTCTTCACAGCAAGGGTTGACTGGATGCAGCATGCACATCTATGTTCACTTACTGTCCATGCTGAACCTACTGTTTTGCTAGGCATGCCGGCAGCTTTGAAATGCTCCAACAAGGAAAGCTGAGCTGCGCGTGGTTCTCTCTTACATCGAAGTTTGGTGAGCTCAGCTTCCCGTCGGTTGAACTGAATGATCAACTTGAGTCGTGGCGAAGGGCAATCCACAACGGCGCAGTCGGTGGAAAGCTTCCTGTACAATTTCCAAACCTTTTCACACTGGCTCATGGGCTCACTCTAGGCAACAGCTGTGAGCTGTGAACCAAAACCTCCATGACATGCCATGCCGAAGCCGCGACCTCATCGTACGCTGGAGTCCCTCACAGCGCAGTGGCCTCAGAGGTGTTCTTGGTCTTGTAGTCGGCGATGGCTGCCTGGATAGCCTCCTCGGCCAGAACCGAGCAGTGGATCTTTACTGGCGGCAGCTTCAGGTGCGAAGAGATGTCGGTATTCTTGATCTTCGACGCCTCCGTGATGTTCTGTCCGATGATCATCTCCGTGGCATAGGAGGAGCTAGCGATAGCTGAGCCACAGCCGAAGGTCTTGAACTTGGCATCCTCGATGGTGCCGTCCTTGCCCACCTTCACCTGGAGCTTGATCACATCACCACAGGACGCCTTGCCGACCAGGGCAGACCCGACGCTCTTGTCCTCCTTGTCCAGGGTGCCCACATTGCGGGGGTTGTTGAAGTGGTCGTGCACGACCTCGTGGTATCCACGCCGGGCAGCCACGGCAAAGCGGGGCGCGACGAGAGGAGCTGCAGCACGACGAGAGAGGATGCTGAGAGACATGATTTCCGGGCTTGCGGGGAAAATCAAGGCCGCCCCTGATCAGAAGCCTGGCGAGATCTTACAATCGCCCTGGGCCACGGCAGGTGCAGAGTTCATGGGCGGGAAGTATGTAAGTGAAGTGGCACATGGCACCACCTTGGACTGCAGCCGAGCATCTGTTTGGAATCGTCTAAAAGGTCGTCTGCCTGATACATGCGAAAATGTACCGTCAATGTTCAAAATGCTGTGAGGCTTTCCAGCCATTCACAATCTCGTGGTCATCGCAACCCTTCATGTACAGTGGGACCTCAACACCGCAGGTGCCGCAACACAACCGAGAAAGCAGCCTGATCATTGTAGATCTGCACGACGCTAAGGTCAACCTGCACAGGGTGTGTGGGGGTCAGCTTCCAGTGCACGTACAGACCAGACGACCCGTGTGCGAGCTGCAGCCACGGCAGCGCCAGTGGTACGAGCAGTGTTTTTCCACTCGTCGTTGTAGTCTTGTGGCACTTGTCGTGATGTGATGACAATATGTATCCTTTGCAAAACGGTGGAGGGCGGAGGGACAGGAGGCGAAGGATCAGCAGCGGCACGATGGTCTGATGGTCTTAGCATGTAGCCCACTTGTCACAGGAGGAGCATGGCATCAGCACTGTTGGTACTCGTAACACTAGCCGTGGTCGTCGCCGCACAGCTATAAAACTTCCAGGGTTGACGAATCAGTAGTATCAGCATTTCGGCGAAACACAGGACCTTTGATGAAGATCAAACAGTATGAGGAAGAAACACAACAACAGCTAGAGCAAAGTCTTGGAGCACAACGCACGGTGGTGCCGAGGCCTCAACAAGAACATGCACGAGTCCGCGCAGATAAGGACCTCTCAATCTGAAAGTTCCCAGCCCACTCGTGCCGAGATAGGTAGCAGGATGCGCCTCATACAAGGAGGCAGTGTCTGCTGCTATTGCTTCCTTGTTGCGGAGGCTTAGCAACACGTCATCTCTTAATCTATGATTTCGATGGAATCGCCTAGGTTAAGGCATGGGCAACCTTAGATTTCTGACCTCCCAAGGTAGCTCTGAGGATCCCTGGCCGAATGGGAGTGTTCTGTATGGCTGAATAGGGTTAGCAGGCCGCACACAAAGTCTTCATCCGATCACTACGGTGAAAGTCTCATAGTTTTGGGTCTCAACGCTTCAACTGCTACATGTTTAAGTTTAAGGGATCTTAAGTCTTTGGGTGGGCATGCAATCTGTCAGTCGTTCTCGCGTCTCTGTGAGCGACGAAGGATCGAAGAGTGCCGAAGCAAGGCGGGGAAGAAGCCCGGAGTCGTCCAGGAGCGTGTACCTCAGCGAGATATTGGGTACGGCCCCACTCAGTAGCGGTTGAACATTATTCATAGTATAGACATGTTAGGCCCTTAATAGTAGCCCTACTAGTATGGGGCCGTACCTCAGCGAGATATGGCTGAGGAGTCAGGCCTTGGGATTCAGGGTTTAAGGTTTAAGGTTCCCACCATAGGGGCCTTAATAACTAGAATAGAGTTTTGGGGCCATTAGACTTTAGTTGTAATAAGGAACCCCAAAATAGTGCAGGTAATTATTAAGGCCCCTATCGTACACAGAATCGTTGGAGGTGTTGGTGTTCGTTTGTTTGTTTGCCGGCGGGTTTTCTGAGTTGCACATCTGCGCCGCAGCATGCGACAGCAGTTACAGTCTCAGTCACGATCGTGATCGAGCATGCACTACAGTCAACAACATCAACAACAACTACTACTACAACTCTAGCAGCAACAAAAAATAACGGACAACAAATGACAACACCAACGACAACAAAAAGCACAACCACAACAGTCACCACCACCAACACCACCACCACCACTACCACAGCAACAACAGCAACAGCAACAACAATAACGAACGACAACACCCGCCGCTGCACCAGCAGCAGCCGCCCCTTCTTCAACAGCATCAGCACCATCGACAATAACAACGACGACGACAACAACAACTACAACTGCAACAACTACTCCTCCTACTACTACTACTACTACTCCTGCTACTACTAGTGCTACTTCTACTTCTGCCATTGCTGCTACTACTACTACTACTACTCCTCCTCCTGCTACTACTAGTACTACTTCTACTTCTGCCATTGCTGCTACTACTACTACTACTACTACTCCTCCTCCTGCTACTACTAGTACTACTTCTACTTCTGCCATTGCTGCTACTACTACTACTACTACTACTACTACTGCTACTACTACTACTACTACTACTACTACTACTACTACTACTACTACTACTACTACTACTACTACCGCTACCACCACTACTACCATGCGGAGATACAGTGACAAACGTGGTTGAAACAGGCTCTGCGAGTTAAGAGAAATCGCTGAATCTTCTTTCAGTATGAGGACTGCCCTCATCCCCATCAATGGGTGGAGCCTCTGGGCAGGCATACAAGTGGGCACTGCTTGAGCGAACGTAGGACCGATCCTACAATGTTGCCTGGCTTCAAGCCACTTTTTGAATTCATGGCTTAGGGTTTAAGCTCTTGCCGGGTTCTGCGGACTCAAAACCTTGTCTGATCTCGCTTCCCGTTGCTGCCGGGCTGCGTTTTGCCACTGCCCGTCCTTGCAGCTAGCTCGAGACGGGGACACGAACGGCAGTGCTATGTGACGACAGGCACGACTGCGCGGTAAGGGTAAAGCAACCTGCACATAGAACCCTCCTATATAAGAGTCCCTCAAACAGGAAACCCTATTCTACTTTAATAGAGTTTCGGGGTTGCTTGTTATAGTTATAGTTAGTATAATATACCCCAAAACCGTGTTCTCCCTACACTATACCCGATTCCTTGCTATAATTATAGTATACCCCGACACCCTATTCTAACTATTCAAGCCACTACATTCTTCCAGATGCCTGCAGACTGGGCTCTGGCCGTAGGCCAGGATGGTCCCATTGTAGCCTCTGAGGCACTCGCGAAGGATCGGAAGCCCGGCCTTGCGTTGAGGGCATTTCTTCAAGGCAATATAGGGTTTTTCCCTCGTACCTAGCAAGGACGAAGCCCGCATTGCAGGGAGTCTTGGGATGAACAGCTGTACAACAGCCACACTGCAATATAGGGTTTAGGGTTTAAGTTTAAGGTTTAGGGTTTAGGGGTGTAAGGCTTTGAGGCGTCTTTTGTTTCTATAAGGCTGTTCGGCTTTCAAGTTGCATGGTGCTTCCGTGTGGCAGATTTCCGGTGAGGATCGATCCACGCGGGTTCATAAGGGTTGGTATGAGGTGAGGAATATTGAGGGGTCGGCTGCACGGCTCCATTGCCAAAACGGTTTGTGTCGTTCTTCCACTCGCGACTCCATGTTTTTTGGCCTTGTAGCTGAATGCTGAGTCACAAATCACGGTTGCAGTTCCTTTGTCGGCCACATGGTCTGTGTCTCCAAACTTCATGAGCCTTGCTTGCAAAAGCTGCTACATTTTGGCAGCTATTGATATCAACATACAGCTCAGAATAGTACCTTCACATAATTAATCGCCCAGTATGCATCCGAGAGTGCCTCGATATTTGCTGGATTCCGGACATACTCGATGCAAGCTTCGTTCCCACCTGGAAACACCGAACCAGCCCAGTCACCACAAAAGGCAAGATTGATCACGAGTGTCTGATCGTTGAAGTGCCAAGAGGGGCAGTTGTAGAAGGGGAAGGTCACGTAAGGCGGGCCCCACGAATATGTGTTGCCTTGATCTAAATCTGCGGGGATCTGGCCACGAGGGAAGAACCACATGTAGATGGCTTCGTTGGTCCACTGAGTGGCATAAACTCCACCCCCATTGGCATTGAACCCTGGCCCGGCACTGTTCTCAGGCCCATTCACTCCACATCCGCTTTGGCCTTGCCCGGAAACGCAATCAGGAGTACTGATCCCGTCAATATACATGAAGCATCCGGCGCTGGTGTGGAGTGTGGATTGCACGACGTTCTCTATATTCACGGCCTCAACTGTATCAATCTCCCCATTGTAGGGCCAGTCGGGCCCCGCAGACCACCAAGCGGGCCATGTTCCCTGACCCGTTGGCATGTGCTGGATATCGATCAGCCAGACATGACCCGCCTGGTAAACTGTCTTGGACTGCAGCCGAATGCTTTTCGCGGCCTGGTTCTGTCCCACCTGGCTCTTGAGGTACACAGTGCCATTTTGCACGGAGTACAAGCCAGAGGCAAGAGCTTCACTTTCAGATACATACACGACGTCGCCGTGAGTGGGGTCCGGATAGTCGAAGAACGTCCAGCAGTCGATGAATGTGTCGCCTGAGCACTCGAGAGTCACGGCCGAATTGCTAGATGTGGTTTCGACCTTCGTGGCCGTTGTGTTGCCTTCCTTCCTGGGGCCGGAGTTAGTGTCGGACACGCAGTCTTGCAATTTTTCAGGCTTCGGGCATCCGTCAAAGTTGGTGTCTGCAGAAGGGCAGATGGTACCATCAGGGCAGCATTGGTTTCCTGCACACGCAGTGCCGCCCTGTGGGCAGGGCACCGAAGCACCAACAGAGCACCGGCGCGGGGAAAGAAGTTTGCGGCCCTGCGAGTCCTGTGTCCGGGACTGGAGGAGAGATTGCGGTTCACATTCCGCCTCTGATTCCGTCGGACCCCAGCGGCAGCTGAAATTGCTGGAAGTCGCGATAGCTCCACAAAGGGCCAACGACAACCAACGAAAACCTGCCATGAATCGGGTTGCCAAGAAGGGTAACGGCGAGCGCAAACGGCTGAAGGTAGGTGAGAATCGACAGATCTACAGCGAATCTAGGCGAATCTGTGGGCTTAAGCGGTCGACGGTCAAGTCTTTGCGACAGCATACTAACACATACTAACCGACCATCATGGTCACACCCCCGCAACCAGACTAGTGTTCTTGGGCTTCAAGCGAAAGGTGACTTGGAAGGGCTGAGCTTGTTATCTGTTCAGGATCCGGGGCTTGGGGTTGCGAGTTCGAGCTCGTTGTTGGTAGACTCGTAGACTTTGCCGGACAGAATGCAAGGATGCCCCCCGGGGCCTGGCAGAAGACATCCGACTGCGAGGCACTTGGTGGGAATACGGCATCCTGAGCCACATGTGTGGAGTATGCCAAGATGTTCGGAATTGGGTTGTTTGGTTGAAACCACAGACTTCCGTGACATCACGATGCGGCCGCCACACTCTGCTTGCGGCGACAACACCTCTGAGCACCTCTACGTCAAGTAT
>CAJNDT010005068.1:172500-230000 GCA_905221615.1 Symbiodinium sp. CCMP2592
TTTGGTTAGTAGGGAATGGAAGAATGGTAGTAGTAGTAGCAGTAGTAGCAGTAGTAGTAGTAGTAGTAGTAGTTATAGTAGTTATTATTATTAATAGTTATTATTGTACCCCATTCCTCCATTCCCTACTAACCCAAGGTGAGGAAAACCAGGGGTCGTGCATACTCCACATCGTCTCCCCAGGCCCACCAGTTGATCTCCTGGAGACCCTTCTTGTCCACCTCGGCTGATTCTGGCTCCCGGTCCTGCTCGGGGATGTGAGGATATTTAGGGTTTAGGGTGTATGTGCGCTTATGAAACTACCCCCTAAACTCTAAGCAAACCCGTAAACCCCAAAGAGGCAACTTTAAGGGTGTCTCATCTTATACTGGCAAAGTCTACTCTTCTACGCCGTCTACGCTCACAGAGTCCATCCTACGGTCCGCTAAGTTCGACTCTGCCCGAAGCAGCGGCTTGAAAACCTTAAACTTTTCAACACCAAGGCCCCAAGCTTACGCCTTCCGGGTACCGCTACGGCGCGTTCGGAGTTTCTGGGTTTTGCGCTAGGGCAGGGGCGGGCAAGCATTCAAGGGCCTCTAGGTTTTTCGTGCCTTCATAAGTAACACAGGCTTTCGGAACACATTCTTACTAATACATAAAGAGCCCTACAGTATGAAATGGCATTATTGTTTAGTTGTGCCAAATTCTGATATGGGTCTCCTGAAGTCTCTGGGAACCTGACAGTCAAAGAAACATGCAACCTCCTGAGGATTCCGCATCGAGCCTGTGCTGCAATCGCTGATGCTGCATTTCTGCTCACTGGCCCAAAACCCAAGGAAATACAAGTTGAAACTTTCAGGATCGACCAGCTTGTAAGAACCCGAAAAGTTGAAAAGTTGAGTTTACAGCCAATAAGTCTGTTGGCGTACTCTAAACCCACAGCTCCAGCTCAACGGACACCGTGCAAGAAACAATATTGAAGCGGGAGAAGAGTAGAGTAGAGCAGTGTTTGCGGAAGCCAGGTTCTTGGAAACCGACTAACAGTACTGTACTTAACCTCCGCATTTAAACCATGCATCAGGGATCCAGTTGTTATGATGATGGGTTTCTGGGCTTAAGAGCTGGAAAAGGGCTTCTGTGAGGGGGGTTCCTTTGCGAATGGGTCTATCAGGGTCACTACGAGGGTTCAGTGTAGGGGCCTTGATAGTTTGAAGGGTTTCGGGGTTTATGTCGCAACATTACACTATAAAGGGGCTATAAGGGAATTGTAATCCTGTTCAGTTCCTGATAGTAGAGCCCTATTGGGGCACGTCCCACGGGCATAATAATGCTGAGTTTTCAGAACCCCATATCACTGCGACCGTCTTGTAGGGTGGTACACACAGAGTGTCGAGAAAGTTTCCCAACACTCTCTCAAGGTTGTACATGGGCATTCGCTGATTTGCTGGCAGGACATGCCTTTTCGCAGAGCAAAGCATGTGTCGCGACACAATAGCAGTCGTTTATGGATTGCCGTGCTGGCAGAGCTTCAAGGCAGCACAAATCCCAACACATCATCAAGCCTAAGTGTTTGCATCATGTCCACACGCGGGACGAAAGCACGCCAACTATGGAGCCATCACTGGCAATTCCGCCATAGATCACAGGAGCCGTGACAATTTCGTCGCTGAAATTGAACAGGATATGCTTTTGGAGCTTTTCACTCATGATCTTTGTAATTAAGCGCTTGAATCTGCTTCTGGTTGCCTGCCTCCTCCACCTCCTCCTCAGGATCGTCATCATTGAAACCGCAACGGAGTTTGTCCGTCATGTTTAACGTCTCCACAAATGCCGTCGTCCACACGCCGATCCACGCCGATCATCTCTGGATCTGCCAACTCGTCCTTACACATCTTGCGGATGCCTAATGCCTTGAGGCAGGCCTTCTTTGGATCGGGACCAGGATGGCCTATTACTATATGATCTCACCCCCATCACTGCTTTCACTAGAAAGGCAAATTGGGATGTCCGCGCAGCGTTTCGCGTGGCATCGGCAACCTCTCTTGCACCTGCAGGTGCATCGGCAATGTCGGCGTGCTTCCCATCTTGCTCTTCATCCACCTAGCACTCGTCCCCACACATCCAGTCGTCCCTCCGCTCGGCAAGCTGGGGTCGCGAGCAGGGATCCGAGAGGTAGAGGACGGGTACGCGATAGCGTTGCGTTGAGTACAACAGCCCTGGTCGCGAGGTCACGAGCCGGACACCTGGCACGCGCTGCACTGCAGCCCAGGGCAAGAGGCGCAAGAGGCGCAGAGCCACCGCCGGCAGAGGTGCAAGATCAGCAGCATGCAGATCCTCTCGAGACCGCAGGCCTTGCAGGTCCAGCGCCGCGAGGATGGCTGAAGCCTCCACTCGGACTGCGGAGAATGCTCAAGCCACTTGGGCTGCCGCAGCTCTTCGTAACTGGCGGGAGCATTGTGCTACCGCTTGCTCTTGCTTCGAGGATGAATCTTCGAGATGCAGGATCGATGATCGACTTCATCGTGCTCGTATCTTGCTGTGCCTATACCACCTAGCATCGTCTAATTATATATATATATATATATATTTTGTGGGATTATCCGCTGCGGGTGAATATGGGCGAATACCTTGCCAAAACTGGAAGTGATGAACACAATAGAGGATACGACAATGATCTTGTCCTCGTAGGCATGCGGGAGCGAAGCGTGCCTCCTCAGAGCCAAAAGCCCGAAACCATCAGTCATTGTACTGCTAAGGAACAGTGGAAGCTCTCAACCGGCTTCGACGGGGGACGTAGGGCCCTCTCCGTTCCAGGACGATCAAAGCTAGAGGCCTTAATAATTAGAATAGGGTTTTGGGGCCCATTATACTATAATTACAATAAGGAACCCCAAATAGCATGGGTAATTATTTAAGCCACTATAGTAAGGTTTGATGCCAGGTGGGGTCCTGAGAGCCACGGCTTATGGAGGCCTTCGGCCCGGTTTCTTTGGCTCAGCTCGCGACCGGCGCTACGGAGATCTCCTTCAGCCGACTGCCTGCTCCGAGGCTGTTGGAGAGCGTTCTTGAAGTAGATCTCGCATGTGCGGGCTCGGAAACTTTGGGCAACATTGTTTATCTTAGCAATTCTTCCAAGGAAATTCGCCTAGAGCCTTGCGCGCACATGCAATCTGCAATGTGGGTCTCCAAGCAACTTGTTGGCTTCCAGGATTTCTTAGCGGTCGAAGCAGCCCTGACAAATCACGTCAGCAGAAAGACTGCTTCTCTCGGCATCGTAGGCTTCCATCGTCACCAGTTGCTGTACACAAAGGCTCCATAGTAGTTCCTTGTTGGGATTACCTATAGGATTCTGAATATCCGGTGACGGCGACCGCCGCCGCCACCACCACCACCACCACACCACTGTTGTCACAAGACAGGTAAGAAAGGTAACGACACGACCGCAACATTGGTACTACACAGCAGGAAGAGCGACCGGTGTAGAAGTACCCCACATGACCATGCTTCACCTTGACTTGGCATAGTAGCGATAGCAATCGTGGCTGCTCGACTTTGTTTCTGACATACAGGGTGTGCTTACCCAAAGGCTCCATCGTAGCAGAAGCAGCAGTGCAGGTAGAAGTCAAATTTTAGCAAAGGTTGAAGAAGTAGAATCAGTCGTTGTCGACGTCGTGGTCGTCGTCGTAGCAGCTGTCGCTGTTGCCGCTGCTGCCGCTGCTGCCGCTGCTGCCGCTGCTGCTGCTGCTGCTGCTGCTGTGCGGATGCGCTGATGTTGCTGGCGTTGTTGTTATGTTGTTGCAGCACTAGGCGCCAGCAATCGCAGTATTAGCAGTTGTTGTTGTTGTTGTCGTTGTTGTGGTGGTGGTCCTCACCTCACTGGTGAAGGTAGTCCGCGTAACTGAACTGTAACTAATGCGTTGGTATGCGTTGGTCATAGATCTGCAATGGGGGAATCTGGGGGACATTTGGGTGCTTGATCAAGTCCTATGCAAACCTTGCGGCTGTGCAGCAAGAGCTTGTGTGCTCTGGAACGTGTGCACCGCAAAAGAATGCTAGCTTGGTGAATCGTTAGTGTGAAACAGCATGTGTTGGGGTGGGCTGCGTCGTAGAACCGCTGTAAAACAGACCTGACGCCGCTTCGCTTTCTCTGGAATTTCTGGACATGAGAACTGCGAATGCAATTTATTTTGAAAATGCTCGCTTGCAGCGAGAGTTCAAGATGCGGGTGCCCCATGACATCCATCAGTGTGTCGGGACTTGGCACCAGCCCTTCGACGGCCTTGGAACTTCAGCTCCCTGATCTGGAACCTGGCAAGTTCCAGCTTCTTCTGCGGTTTGGCACAAAGATGCCCCAGGTTTCGGAAATATTTCTGGAAGGGAACTTTCAGGAACTGTCGTGGCCCTTTGGGGCCGTCAGATCATGAAGACTGGGATTAACTGCAGAGGTCGGCTAATTTGTGAAGCCGATGCCCTAGCTCTAGCCAAATGTCAGCTTGGTCGCAAAGTGCAAGGCAGTGGGTTCAATCAAGTAGTCGACACATATGAGTCTGTCTATGAAGACACGCGCACATAACGCACATATTATACACTTGCCTATATGTATTCTGGCTGTTACATATATATATATATATGTATGTATATATACACAATACACACATATACATGTAACATGTATACAAATACATATACATATACATACATACACATACATACATACATACATACATACACACACACACACACACACACACACACTCACCGACCGTCTCGGTCTCTGTCTGTCTGCCCGTCCGTCGGACTGCCGGTCTGCCTGATTGCCTACCTGCCTGCCTGGCTCTCTGTCTGTCTGTCTGTGCTCTTGAAGTGGTGCTGTTCTAGGCATTATACCGGAAAGCAATACAATCCTCGGGATGTCCGTCAGTCTCAGCTCTCAGGGCCGCACTAAGTCTCTCTGAAAGAGAACAGAGCAAGGAAGACGAGGCAGGGAGAGAAGGCGGACCCGAGGCAGCCTTTAAGCGTGTCCAAGCGACCCTCTCGAAGCACCAAGATGCTGCAACCTCGTTGCCTTGCAGGACATGAGATTCAACTGGGCAGCTTTGGCTAGAGAGTCACTGACCCCGTCACCGGGGGGGCCGTCACCCCAAAGATGGCGGCTAGATTCCGATGTCAGGAGCCATTCTTCCATCACCACTTCTGCGCACTGTTCCCGAAAGCTCGTCACAAATGCATGGGACCAACCAGTCAGACATAGTCAGACTGTCCTCTCACACAAACACACCCAGTCACGTCAATCTCCAGCTGGAGTTCTCCTAAGGCGACTGCCCCTTCACCACGGAGAGTGTGGACATGACCTTCGAGCTTCAGGGGCGTAGGGCTCCGACTACCTCCGGGCTTCGTTGCGGGTCGATTAACGCTTGAACAGAATTCAAGTTGCCCGTCGACTCCCAACCGTGCATTGATTTTTGGGAAAGGTCAGCGATCTTGAGACGGTCTACGTAGCTACAGCTGCGACTTGCAGAGGTCACAGCAAAGCTCCCACGAAAGGCTTCAAAAAGCGGCCTCTGAAAGCTGCATTCGAACCCCGCCAAGCAATGGTACGGCAAGGGAATCCAAGCCGAAACCGTGTTGCGAGTCAGGACTCACTTCCCTGAAGATGGCCCTGTAACCAATGCGCTTAATGCGTCCCCGCCTGTGGATGTGAAGAAAGTTAGAGCGTTGCCGAAATGCCTCGGGTTCTTGTCCTGCGAATGCCAGGGTGGGAGATGACCGCCCGAAAGAGCTGAACTACTTGCCATTCAGCGCGCTTCTCCAAGAAAAAAACAGTTCCAGTAAGCAGTAGATGTGCATGCCAACAGCTGGGCTTATTCCTGTGGCCGTCAATCCAGTGTTGCGAACTGCAGATATCTTTTTGCGGCTGCAAGAAGTTTGAGACACGATCCCCAATAACGAAACCTCAGGAAGCACTGACAAAACCAACAGCACGAGAAGAACAGCAGCGTGTCTAGTCGCATCCGCCTGGGACTGCTGGAGGACCGCCTGGACCCATTCGTCTGGTCCCAAGGCCTCAGCTGGATTTCGCCGACATGCAAGGGAGAGCAATGCAAACGTCCTGCCAGGCCTGAGACTACGACTGTATGGATTTCTGTGAAAAGGAGCTCTGTTTGGAGGTGGCGGGATCTACTTTTTGGATCCTGCCGGGGTTCTGGGCATATAACGCGCCACATCTCGTACTCTGCACTGCACCGGTAACCTGACCTTAGCACTGAGCCAAGATTCCTCCATATGTCCGACCCTCAGCCCCTGGTGGAATCCGCTCAGCACAAACGGTTGAGGTTTAGGGGTTTAGGCATTTAGGGTTTTTTGTCGCCCAAAAACTATGGCATTTCAGTAGACCTTAGCTGTCATAAAAAATGAATTCTGGAAGCCAGGAACAACCGGTGGCACTTCCAAGAGGATCCCAGCGATAAGCCCGTGGCAAAGGGCCCAAGATGCCTTCCTTGTGCTTCGCCGTACCTGATTTCCAGGTTCTCTAGGGTTTAGTTTACGGAATTCGGGAATTAGGTTTTTAGGGCATGTAAGGTTTCGAGTTCATGCAGGCAAACTTTGGGTTTTCGTTTCCGGGGCTCGGGGGAACTCCGGTTAGGCTGTTGACACTCGCGGTCGAATTCTTGCCTGTTGAGGCTTAGGGTTTCGCCGCTCGCTCTCGGTTCTGGGTTTAGGATGGACACCGTTCCCTAGCTGGAGCTTCACATACCGGAGAAACCAGTACTCCGCATGTAGATGGAGGAGCTAAAGGCAACGTTGTGCATGTGTATGTGAGAACACGAAGATGGCCCGAGCCCCACCGGAACTTGCTTGGGTACGCCAGAAGCATCATGCAGACAATCATGCTTCTCCAAGTGCTGGCACGAACTGTGCAACAAACAACAACACGAAACCATGATCGCATATAGCTCGCACGGGACGACCAACTGCAGGACCCAAGAATTCCAAGCCCAAAACCAAAGCCCATAAACATATCAAACAACAACTGAACTCGCGAAGTAGGTAGCTTCAGGACCTAAAGCCCTGTTGCTTCGGGCTTACCTCATCGCCCCTTCTGCTCATAAACTGTGTCGAAGCAAGACGAAGCCTCTTAACCATTCGGGCTTCGGCGCTGACACTCGCACAAAGCAGGCAAGGCTCCAAATAGTTTAGGGTTTAGACCCTAGCCCCTGCCGGCCTCTTTGGAATAGCGCCGGTGTAGCGCATCTCTAGTTCGATCTGGGCAAGGGACTTGCTAGGAATGTGAACCGAATGCTAGCCTGAGCAAGGTACCTTTGACAAAGGAAGGACAACAAACATCTGCTATTCCGGGTCGCTACCTTTGTGGCAGCTACCTTGGCTATTCTGTGTCGCATTTTCGGGCTTTCGAGAGAGAACAAGAATGAAACACTGCTTGGAGGTTCAGGGGTAGTTATAGGTGGGGTTATAAGTCCCCTAATCTGGGTCATAAGTATAGTTACAATAATAATAATAATGACCCTACTTACAACTACCCATGAGCCACCTAGTGTCTGTTAAGGCTCCGATCCGCAGGGCAGATCGTCTCTCTGCAGAGGTCTCCAGGGCTTCGGCGCCACCGATCCCCATCTTATCCAGAGTTTGGAAACCTGGGTCGCAGCTTCTGTATAGGGGGGGTCCCTTGTTGGGGTCCTTTAAGGGATCTACTGGGGTTCCTGAAAAGGGTTTGATAAAGGGCTATATAGGGGTCCAGGGCTGCGAGCTCAGAGTAGTTCAAAGCTCACGCTCGCCCAGGGCAGGCAAGGCTTCCGGCACATGACACACTTCAGGGCTTCGAATCTCACGCTCGCCTAGGGCTTCGAATCTCACGCTCGCAGGCAAGGCTGGCAAATATGGGCACTCTTTAGGGTTTTGGGGCTGCATCTGGGACTTCCGAACCTTGCGCCTGAGGTTTGGATCAGACTGTGTCGTGCTAACCATCTTAGCTTTGTTTGCGATGCTTTGTGTGGGCGCTACAGTTTATCTAGTAACACAGACCATGAATATGAGTAGCCAGATTACAAGGACCCTATACAAGGTACTGCTAAGTATCCATAGTTAGGAAAGTCTCCCTTCTCTTCGAGCGGCCGGAGATGGAGGATATCGCACCGATACCTGTGCTCGGCGCAGGCGCTGTCGCCTGCAGAAGAAGCAGCGGCTCACTCGGCTTAGGATCTAGGGGCCTTAATAATTACCGAAACTGTTTTCGGAGTTCCCTATTGTAGCCAGAGTATCATATACGCCAAAACCCTATTCTAATTATTAAGGCCCCTATAGCGCCTCACCAACACCGAACGAGATCTTAGCCTTCTTAGCGAGAAGCTTCTGGAGCACCAGCTGTGTCTAGGACATCGACGATCAAAGGTTCTGCCAAACTGCAGCAGTGAGCAGCATCAACTCACATTGCAAGAAGACACGGCTTAAATAACTCTGTTCCAAAAAAGTCTCCAGAAACCATGAGTTGTGTGCTTGAAGGCTTCAGGCTCATGCACCCCAAACCCAGGCCCGAAGCCCAGTCCGGGAGGCTATCCCGTTTCACTCGGGGGCATTTTCGAATGCAGGAGGAGGGCTCAGTTTTCAGGTTTCCTGAACCGGCGAAGCATCGTCGGCCCTGAAGCCGAGCATGGGAACCGTTGCCAAGGTTTCAGTCATCCTATAGTCTCCATTGTAGTTCCTTTTTTTGGTTTAGCCAATTATATATCAAAAATCCTATAAGGTAACCCAAAAAAGTAACTACAATGGAGACTATAGGATGTCCCATGAACCCGATTCAACATGATTCAGGCCTCGACCCCTGAACCCATAAACCAAAAATTTCGAAGCGACTGAACACCAGGACGGCTCCACTTCCCACTTCTCACTGCCCATGACGAAGGAGAGGACAGGTCGGTGTACGGCGGAAGCATAACGGCATGTCAAATGAGAGCAGCTTGCCCCTGCCTCGTGTTGTCGATGGACTTTTCGCCTTACAATGAGGACGTCATAGCCAGGTATTTAAATGTGTGTATATATGCACATAATTATATATGTGTGTGTACGCTACATATATTTATTTTGATATGGAGAGAGAGAGAGAGAGAGAGAGAGAGAGAGAGAGAGAGAGAGAGAGAGAGAGAGAGAGAGAGAGAGAGAGAGGAGAGAGAGAGAGAGAGAGAGAGAGAGAGAGAGAGAGAGAGAGAGAGAGAGAGAGAGAGAGAGAGAGAGAGAGAGAGAGAGAGAGAGAGGGAGAGAGTCAAAAGGGAAGTGAACGACGGGCTTCGTCCTTTGCAGCTGGCACTGTTGCACATCAATTCTTGTCAGAGGCGTCGCATCGAAAACTCATCATATGTCGAGAGTGTAGCTGGTGTAGCTTAGGGCACGGCGTGAAGCCACCGTCGCCGATGATTGTGTCGCCGAGGAAGAGCCTCAGCTTCAATCTCTTCCAGACAGTTGGCGTCCTTCTTAGCTGGGCAGGCCCTGCGATAGTGATAGTGTAATTAATGGGAGGAATGGAACATGTGCCTCTCTGGCTTCGAGGATAAGCTCCTTCACACTACGGATGTAGCGAAGGAGGCTCCAATGACCAAGGGGGCAACTTGGCTTCGGGACTGATCGGGAAACGTGGCCGTGGTCTTGCAACATACCCTATGGCCCCACACGCTATACAAGTCTATACTCTATAAGACAGACTTATATGGGGTTTCCGAAAATAGGGGACCGGAGTCTAGTACCCTAAATAGTGGGATCCTTATTTTAAGGACCCCCCAACATAAGGTACCCCTAATTTTCGGAAACTCCCATATAAGGCTTTGGGGCTTGTAGGGCCAGACTATAGGCATTGAGTCCGAAAGCCTCCAGGAACCGGCCCTGAACCCTCAAACCCAGACAGCCCCAAAAAGACTTTTTGGCCCTAAACCCTAAACCCCTTAACCATACAAACCTAAACCCCTATAGCCTAAACCGACCCTAAACCCCCAAACCCACCCTAATCCCCTAAACTCCTAAACCCCAAACGCGTCCTCTGAGCAAGCGGCTCCTTACTCGGCTGGTCACTCGGATCCTTGGCACTTCCGGCCGAGGACCGGGCAGCGACTGTCTAATGTGGGGGCCTTAATAACTAGAACAGGGTTCCCTTTAACGGATTCCTTAAAAGGGGGTCCATAAAGGATCTATAATGGGGTTCTATGATGTAGGGGCCTTAATAATTCTCGAGTAGGGTTTTGGGGCCGGTTATACTATGCTTATAGAAAGGATCCCCAAAAATTGTGTAGGTATTCATTACGGCCCCTGTAGTAAGGATTGAGGGCTTCGTGTCTGAGTCTAGGGTTTCACAACGAGCTGTTGTCATTAATTAGCTTTGAAGGCTGAGGAGGGTTAAAAACTTGGAGTCGGGGGGGGGCAACTTTGCTCCTCTTGCTACATGCAGTCAGCCTAAACATTATGTGACCATTCAAGATACCCCCTAAACCCTAAAGCCCTATGAAGCCGAAAGTATGTGACTTGAACGACTAGTTAAGAATTAGCCTTGCCAGACGTACCACCAATGGCATATAATTTCAACCCCTGAATCCTTATTCTAAGGATCCCCAAAATAAGGTAACCCCTAGTAACCCCTTAAGTTTCGGAAACTCCAAACCCCTTATAGAGCCCTTTAAGGGAACCCCTGACTGTTGGGGGTACCTTATTCTAGGGTCCTTATAATAAGGATCCTGTACTTCAGGTACTATATTAGGGTCCCCTATTTTTGGAAACTCCCATATAATGTCAGCCCATGCCCAGCTCGGGATCTCAGTTCGGGGCATCCCTCTCCTCGAGCACAGCCTTTGGTCCTGGTAGGTGGGCTTTCCCGGGTCGGGATCCGGGGTTTAGGGTTTAGGGTTTCGGGTTTAAGGGTTTAGGGGTTTAGGGTGTAGGGAGTGTAGGGTTTAGGGTTTCTGGATTGAAGGGCTTCGGATAGAGTTCGGAGTTTCAGGCAGTTTCCAACTCGGTAGGAAAGCCACCTGTCGCAAGGTCCGAGGCTTCGAGGCACAAGCGTCCCTGCGTGAGCACCGATAAGCTTGTTTTTGGTTAAGATCAAGCCTCCTAACCTATCTTCGGAAGCTTGGCTGGTGTGGCTAAACCAAAACTGTCAACCAGTCAGTCAGTGCAAGACTTCAGTCTTGCCAAGACTACTATCGGGGTTCTTTCTGTAAGGATCCGAGCGGACGGTCGGAGGTGGTGCGATTCCCAGAACAAAGAAGCTGGGTCTGCAGCCGAGGTGGGTCAACTGCAAGCTCAGTAGCCTGGCATGACCGCGGTGGGATCAGGGCCCGGATACAAACGTTTTGGCCTCATAGCCTGATACCCTAAACCATAAATCGGGCGGTGACTTTGGGCTTCGAAGGCTTGGGCTCCAGTAAAGGAGATCAAGACGAAGCCGTGTGCAAGCAGGGTCGACATCGAGGTCTTTGCGGCTCCGAGCGGGCTTTGCGCTTTGACGGAGTTGCCCCAGGAACAAACTGAAAAAGATGCATGTTCTTGTAAGTATGCACATTTTATGCCCGCATATACACACACGCGTGCCTGTGGGTTGCTCCCTGCATACACTGCCATTGCCTTCGTATGACGAATGGAACTGGAACGAGAATGACCTCACTCTGCAAGCACAAAGCCGTCGAAAACGCTGGGCAAACCCCACAATCCACACTGCAAAGCTGAAACCCCTAGACCGTAAACCCTAAACTCCTAATCCGCTAAACCCTAACACTAAACCCCTCAACCCTGACAGTAAACCCCTTAACCCCCAAACCTTAAACCCCTCAAGCCCTTACCAAACCTTAAAAACCTCAAACCCTTAAATCTCATCCTTAACTTAAACCCTTTGTAAAGACCTAAACCCCGAAACCCCAAAGCGTCTGAGGGCAGGTCCCGTTGCACGGCGTCAGG
This sequence comes from Symbiodinium sp. CCMP2592, assembly GCA_905221615.1. NCBI lineage: Eukaryota > Dinophyceae > Suessiales > Symbiodiniaceae > Symbiodinium > Symbiodinium sp. CCMP2592. The sequence goes on from CAJNDT010005068.1 coordinate 184,426, forward strand.
TTCACGCGAGCCCTGAGGCTTTCGAGCTGGACTTGGAGTTGGGCTACTATAGGGGCCTCATAGATACCAATACTATCGTGGGGGGTTCCTTACTATGGTTTTGGTATAGTATACCCCCCAAATCCTATCAAAATTATTAAGCCCCATATCTTACATGTAAAACTTACTTTCTCCAGTGCTGTTATGATGGAGTTCAGTGTTTTGTACGGTTAGTGTCATTGTGTTATTGTTCTGACTATTTGTGCCATACCTGTAACATCACTAGTTTCCCATACAACACATGTATGGCGACTTACTGTTGTTGTTGCTCTTGTTAGATAATCAAGATCTTCTACTGTCGTTATTGTTCACGCTGTTCATGCTGGAGTGAATAGCAATGTTCACCGGTGCCATGGTAGATTCTCAGAATGTTTGTTTGTATCTTGTGTAATACAACACACAGCCATACGTTCATAATGACTGGGAGGTCTAGAGGTTCAGGAGCAGGCTTGTGAGTTTTGCAGCTGAGTCTAAGATGCCAGTCACGTGCAACACGCTACTGATACCTCGCAAAACCTCGCACAATAGCTGCTTTTGGCTGTCTCATCGTGGATTGGGGCTGGGAGGGGCGGGGCGGGTGGGTGGGGTGGCTTGAAACCCGACAGCGCGATCTGGGCACAGCCGGCACGCGCAGTGAAGGCTCACGGCTCACATACTACGAATCCGAAACGTGCTTCTGCACCTGAACGCCACACAACCAAGGCGAACAAACAATCACACACCTTCGACATAAACACCACAAACCGAAACCTAGTTCAAGCCTCATACCACTAAGTGCAATTACAAACAGAGACACATATCCTTGACGTAGGGTCGCTGCTCCACATAGCAGCCTTCCTTAGGCTTGCCGTCCGAATCGATCAAATCCTGAAACAGTTCAGAGGTCGATGTGTCAGAGAAAGTTGTGTTCTGCTTCCTCTATTTTCTCACTAATTAAGAAGCGGGCGAAGCTGGAAAACCTACGAAGGCTGACAGGAAATACGTTGCCTTTCTTTCCAGTGTTTGTTTAGGACGCAAAAGAGCAACTCTCAGGACATGTAAAGATATAGGTAGAGAATGAAGTTCCAAGGATTCGTAAATATCAATGTGGGCCCGCTTCTTACATTCTGGAAAGTCAGGGTGACATCTGAAAGCCTCCATGTGACCTGTGGCAAGTGTAGCTGGGCACCATGTCACCATGCAGGACTGCTGTTAAGCCACAAAGGGCAGTCTGAACACTGAGACAATGTCTTTGTTTGTGTTGACCCTACATAAGACGTCAGAGCTACTGGTAGAGAAGTCTGCACTGATCGAACATCACATACGGATGGAGAATATGCCAATGAGTAGTCAGACTCACACTCTCTCTCTCTCTCTCTCGTTCTCGCTCCTTCTCTGAATAGGTACATACATCCACACATACAGTCGAACACACACACACACAGACCTGCACGTTGAACGGCGAAAGAGGAATGTAGAGAGCTGGAGGCTCGAGTGCTGGTCTGTCTGGGGCTGTGAGACCCATCACTGCGAGACATGACAAATTCGAAGCGCAACAGAGTTTAGCTAACAAGCGTCAGCGAGACAGTCGTGGCTGCAAGGAAAGTCGCAACGGATGACGTGATGCTGCAAGAAACTGACGCGGGCCTTTTAGCTGAGTCGGCTAGGCACGCTAACCATCTATCCTGAGTATGCCTGGGGCCTAAACAAAAGTCAAGAATAATCACACGTGACTGCATGTCTAATTAGGGTTTAGGGCTGTTTTTGGACTGGAGATATATGAGAACACTGACACAAAGCAGAGCTGATGTCTGCGTCCTGGAAATCCCAGAGCTTGAACTTGCCACCTGCACTCTGAATGACTCAAGGCACCGGGATCATGCCTAGTCAAACGATTCTTCGAGGAATTTCGAGGCTCCAACTGCCTCCAATTTTTTTCTGCGATATTCAGACCGCACATACGACAAAAGCCAGATAGAGGAATTCTAAACGTATGCACGCAGATAGCAAATTTCCTTATCACGATACAGAGCGGATGGAGTGCGCAAACCGCCATACAAACATTCAGATTCGGTTCTTGAGTAACGACATGACTATCATACTTGCGGCGATCGAGATTCGTGTTATAGCTATGCGTGGCGACTCTGTGTTGCGCTTCAAGTCGCAACCTCCTGGCTCACTCGCGCAGCATCAGAAGCCCTAGCTCCCAGTCCAACCGAAACTTTCACCGTTCGGATTAGGGGTAACACACAAAATCCATCATATCTTCTCCTGCAAGTTCTGCCGCACAAGTGGTTGTAGTACGAGGGTCCGATGCGACCTGAAATGATTTACAGATGGCACGGCCCACCGTTTCCGTGCTTTGTTCTGACATCTGCGAGTGGTGCATTTGCCCCTAAACCCTGAACCTCTAAACCCTAGAATCCTAAACCGATCCTTGTCCCGGATCCGGGTCGCAGATGACTGCATTTGTGAAGCACCTGCCGTTCAGGGGTGCTCGAAAAACGCACGGAAACAAACATCGGGAACCCTGAAAGCCCGTAACCAACGTCTATAATGCCATCGTATCTTAACCTATCTTGTAGAATAACATCTACGCACCCACGTCTTTGTCGCCTTGCTTGGTTGACCCTCGCATCCAACCTTCAACAACTATCATCACAAGGCTTGCCCCTCCCCATTCCCAATGAAAGAGCCAAAGGCTAGGTATAGTTCAGAGTCGTGAACAGTATAAAAGAGTAGAGCACAGTATAAAAGCCTGACAAGCAGCACAGTCCAACACCAAGATGGAACAGCGTCTAGCATCAAACCCTTCATAAACTTCCTGGAGAGCCTACTTGGAGGGGCAGTGGACTTAGTAAGGCGTTTATAATAAGTAGGGTTATAATTGGGGTAACTCCATTTAGGGTACTCATAACTCTACTTATAACCTACTTACCAAGTCCCCTGCCCCTCCAAGTAGAAGCCGAGTTCCCGAGCATCGCTCAGTTGAGGAGTGTTCCCTACCTTGCAACTGGATTCCTGACTGCGTCATTAGGGAATCCAAGCCCATTCTGAAAAGGGCTTTTTTTGACACTCACACTCGGACAAAGCCTGGCGGGGTCTGCAGCGATACTGGTCTGATGTCGTTAACTGGCAATTTCCAGTCGGTGTCACTGGATATGAAAAGGGCTTTAGGGGTTTGGAGTTGGGGTGTAGAGGACTCAAGGTAATACGGAAGCCTTGAATAATTTCTCATAGTAGGAATCCTAAGAAGTCAGTAGGTATACGGTGTACAGTAAGGCTCCTGACTATGATTAATTTCAGAGGATACCAACAAAACTCAGGCCCCTTTACTTCAGCAACCCTTAAACCCTTAACCCCTCACCACTCAACCCTGAGCCCTGAACCCATAAACCCTTAACCCCTGAACATCCCTGAACCCCAAACCCCACGCCCCTAAACCCTACAACCCTAAACCCCCGAAGGCTCCCCCGCTTTTGAAGCAACTGGCCGGTCCAGGGATCCCAGAGGCCGCCAGCCACCTACGATGCGTTGGGCTGGGGGTAGGAGGGTTTCGACGCTCTCTCTCGCACAAGGCAGGCAAGGCTCCACATAGTCCACAGGATTCAACTAACTCTGAGCAGTGCCCAAACACATTCACCAAACAAACGCACCAACAGCTCATAAGTAAACATAACCACAAGTAAAATCGCCATTACATGTGTCACAGGCAACTAGGGTTTCGGCGCTCACACTCGGACATGGGTTTCGGGGTCTTGATGGCCAGGGGCAATAGAGGAGCCTTAATAATTAGAATAGGGTTTTAGGGGTTCCTTATTCTGGTATAATATACCCCCAAGCCCTACCCCCAGACTAGATTCTAATCTTTTTTTGACACTCACACCCGGACAAGATTCTGAGGCCGCTACATTACGACGACACGACGTCGATGATGACAAGCCGACAGCGCAAAAACACACTGAACAACACACGACAATAATACGAACCGCGCAAGACGGCAGTAGTTTTGAAAGAGAGCGGGCCGAGGTAACTTACTCTGTGCCTTCACATACCTCTTTAAACAGTCAGCGACACACCGACAAAAACAAATCACAAGGACACGTAGAAATAAACAGAAGGAGAAGGTCGACCGGGTCATCAACTCACTCCGCACAACCCACCGAAGAACTCTTGCACAGCCAACGGCAAAGCACCCCCGCTCCATGCACTTAGGCTCCCGAAAACTTCAAGCTCAAGCTAGCGCAGCTGTGGATGTTCTCAGGGTACATGATTCAATTGGTGTAGATGAGTTTTGGTCTCGGGGCTGCTTCGGAAGCGATGAAGATAGCCATAACACCATTAGAACGTTGGTCCGAGATAGTCCGCGAGCTTAAGACATGCCCGAAAGCCTGGCTTCCGGGTTTCCGGGAACTTCGTGTACAATAGGGGCCTTAGTAATTAGAATAAGGTTTTGGGGCTCATTATACTATAACTATTTTCAATAAGGAACTCCCCCAACATAGTAGTAGCATGAGGCTGCTGCCTTCTGCGGCTGCGCTCCGTTCTGGTGCTGATACATCACCTGGCACGCGTTGTAACGACTTGCGCAAGGCGTCATATAGGCACCTTAATAATTAGCTATACTATTTGGGTGTTCCTTATTATATTCACAGTATAACGGGCCCCAAACCGTCCAAACCCTATTCTAATTGTCATAACACGCACTGGCGTTGTCGCATGCTGTAGAATTCATTGTGAGGTACACGTTCGGAGTCGTCCGGAGCGTGCGGTCTGGGAGGTTGATAGGTTGTGGGGTTTGGGGGGTTTGCGAACTCCACGGGATCATGCTTCTGAATGTCGAGTGAGAAAGCCGCTTCCTGCTCTGCGCAGCAAAGCTTTCCGGAAAGGATTTGAGCATGGCGCTGTGCTCCCAGATTCTGTTGGGGAAGCCACAAGAGGCCTGGAAGATGCATTAGGCCCCGCACATTCACGACAAGAATCGTTCGCCAACTGCCAATATTGATCTTCACCTGGCAGATTCGGTAGGAATCAGGGCAGGGAAACTTTCCAGAAGAGCGGAAAACCTATAATTAGAAGAAACGAACCGAATCCACTACATGTCAAACCATGTCACCGCGGCGAGTCTGAGTCAGGCCCGGCCTATCCACTAGCGGCACAGACGACATGCGTGTTGTCAAGCCGCGCTCCCAGCGAAAAGCTTCATAGCCCACATAGTTTTGCCGGCAGATCACCACATTTCAGTGTAGCAGCATGACTATCATTGATTATCCCGGTGCAGTCCAGCAACCGAGACTAACATTTCTCTGCCCTTTAGATTCTACATATCGCTGATGTTGTACAACATGATCCCACTGCCGCCGCGGTAGTTGTAGTTCCTGGTGCCAGATCAACACTAAGCCATACTAAGCTGACATTGGGCCCACGCATTGTCGCCCTCGAAGGGGTTCATGTTCCGCTGCATGACTGCACGAACCTGCAGCTGAAATTCACCAAACATCACCAAACTTGCTGTTGACGCAGTTCGGAATGGGAGCGATCATTTCAAACACAAGCCCTTGACCTTGAACCGCCTCACCATCCGCATAACCTGCTTCCAAACATGAAAATGCATCGCCTCAATCCAGACTGTCCAGGCCCGAGCCTACACTGGATAAACTTCCAGAGGTTCAACGCCCACCGTGCCCAAACCAACATGTTCGGCGAAGTTCGAAGAGCAAAAGTGAGGCTTAATTCCACTATACTGTCCAGCGACCAAACTCCTGACCCCACCATCCCCACCAAAATGTGATTGAAATCCAAAATCTCACCTATGACGACGTGCAAATCCAACTGCATTAACCCGACACTACTGTTGACAACTCCAGTGGCGCAACCGATGCAAACAGTTGGAGGGATCGAAATAAAACTCATTCAGCCTGTCTGTGTTTTTGCCGTTCCAGGAAAGCGCACATGCCATTCTGAGAAAGCGGCCGGGACGCTGCGAGTGGTGACGATGTTGTAAGGACTGAGTAGGCAGAAGTCTCGAAACCGACCAGGAAACAAACCCGAGCTGCCTGCACAAACGAGCTGGCATGAACATACTGCATCACCCCATCCTCGCAGTATTTGCGGACATCTGCGATGGTTTCTGCAAGCACAAGTATAGCACGAGCAAACTCAAACAACAGCTGTTTCAACTCATGAGGTGCCCACTCGTCAGTGGCATGGAACTGAATGGTAATGAAGCCGTCCTTCACGTGGGAATGCTCCGCGAGGAGTCGAGGCTTCGAGGCTCGGATTGCACAAATACGGGAAATACCAGTATATATATATATATATATACACACACATATAAGTATATACGTAGCACGCCTGACGTTCTGAGAACTATCATGCTCTCTACGGTATATACGATACACAACTGTAAAGAGTCTGCTGCCAATGCTGGCATTGCATCTGTCTCTGTGCCTAACAAGGCACCGGACGGAACTATGGTCAGCACAGGTATGTGGGCAGTCAGTTCCCCAAACAGAGTAAGCATCGAAAAACGCTCTGCCTGCTGATCCTATCCCATGAATCTACTTCAGTGAAGATCATGCAGGTGCCATAAGGCAAGGCCGTCACGCAGGTGGCATAAGATAACCATAAGAAATACCTGATAAGAGTATACAACAAAAAGATCAGCATAGCCCAAGACTTCTCTCAACTTGGGGAGGGAACTGAACAAGCTGCACTTTCCCCAGGTGCTGAACGTGACCATCACATTGGACATGGCACGTGGAACCCAACCTCCTGGTGGCGTCCATCCTTGGGCCGAGTTCAGATGATTGGATGGAGGGTTTCACTACAAGGACTTGGCTGCAGTGATTACAGCTCTTCGCGATCCGCATGATTGCCGAACACAGGTCGGACCAAACAGTGAAACCCAACCGGCAGACATGTCGTAAGCACTGGTACTGGTACTGGTATTATATAGTAGGAGTAGGACTAGGAGTACGAGTAGTACAGCATAGTACTGTAGTCGCAGCAGCAGCAGCAGTAGGAGTCAGAATGGCAGTGGCCTTGGCAGTGTAGCAGTAGTTGCAGCAGCATCCGTACGCTTTCTACGCCGACTAGCAGCGGCAAGTGATGCTGGGTGTCAGGGAGTGACAGTTGCCGCCAGGTGTCGATGGACACGCGAAAGCCGTGAATGAGCTGCAAATCTCTGACCTTGGTTTTCAGATGCCCATGGGAGTCTCAGCATTCATTGCGTCAAGCCTTGCTTCTGCCTAACAGCTGACACCTGTCACAAAGCATCTTGCAATAATTAATCCGTCGTCTTGGCCTCAAAGCAAGCTGACGTGGAAAGATCAACTAAACTAAACCCGCACACCCTTCTACCAAAATCAGCAGTCGGATTCATTGCAAAGAGAAGTCTTGCGGCAAACAGCCTGCAGATTCGACCTGTACTTCGCCCGTAATGCTGCAGAATAGCTCATTCCTTAAATTCGTTTCAATAGAAATAGCAACAAATCCATCGAACATAAACAATTGTTGGAAGACCGGGAACCTGTACGAACAAGTCTACCTTGGAGCGGGTATTATGTTTTTGAGGCTGTACTTGCTTTGGTATTCTTGTTGATGGTGATGGTTGTAGTCGGAAAGTGTGGTAGTCAGGCACCAGATAATACATGCTATGCTTGTTATCTGCCGGTGCCCACGCCGTGTAACAGCCAAACAGAGCGCACTGAACGAGGAAAATCAAACTTAATCTTTGAGATAGTTCGTGTGCGCACGCAGAATTTTGAAGCACTTGAACCCCTCAAGCCATGCTTCGCAAGCCAAATATCACAATGATCATCTATGACCATCTCAAAAGCTGTGGCCGCTGCCTTATAAAACCACACACCCTTGAATCCGAAGCCAAAACGAATCATCCCTTGGCCGTGAATTGCGCTTGTGAACAAAGAAGCGAAGCCACAAGGCCCCAGCGCACAAAGCGCTTCTGAGGGTTGTTCATGAGGGAGAGCTGCTGTAGCTCTTGTATAAACTGTCAACAGACCCCTGCAAAGCCTCGCGAAACCTCGGAGATGCGGCTGCTATTCCGTGCGAGCTCTTGAGATTCCGCCAACACAGGGGCCCGGACATGTAGAATCCAGCAATCCCAGCGGCCAATCACCTTGAGGCTCTGACGGTCCTCGGTTTTCCGGGGGGATGCTACAAGGGCTCAATAATAAGGATGGGATTTTGAGCCGTGAGGGATTGAAGTCGGCTTCGAGATACATTTCGGGCCGAAAGCGGTGACTCTCAAACGGGCTACCATTATGGGGATGTATAATGGTTCCATTAAGGGACCTATAACGGTTCCTGAAGGGTTTATAGGCATTTAACATGATTTTACGTTAAGTTACCATAACAAGGAAACCATGCGTTTTGGCCGTGTATTCCAACCGGGGGCGACCGCGACCCGGCTGGGGTTCGGTCCCCTGCGAATCTGTGGCAACACGACTGTCCAGGCGATAGCTTCTTGTCTACGATATCTAGATCTCTGTGTATATATAAATAAATATATATATATATATATATATATATATATCTATATATATATATATATGTATGTATGAGTGTGTGGGTGTGTGTATGTACAAAGATGTATGTGTGCACGGTACAAAGGAATTACTGCACATCGTGGTATTGCTCTGCGCTATACTGGTCTTTGATGCATAAATGCACGGGAACCTGCGACAAGTCCGTTCTGAGGCGCAGGCGTACCACTGCGTATGCTGCATCCATGAGTACCGGAGAAAGTGCTTCAAGATGTCTCCGATGCCTGAGGTGATGAGACTCGTGTGGCAAAATCTGGCCACGAAGGTAAAGTTTAGGTTCAGCAGGTAGCCCAGAGCTCTCTCTCTAGCTGCATTGTAACACGCTCTAGCCCTTGCAAGCAGCTGCCGCGCGAGACCCGTGTTGGTTCCGTTGATGCATGATGGCAAGAGAGAGACAGAGAGAGAGAGAGAGAGAGAGACAGACAGACAGAGCGAATAAAAAACGAAGAGAAAAAAAGACAGAACAAGAGCGAGACACAGCAGCGCCGGAAAGAGAGAATGCACATGTCTATGCCTAACCTCACTACTTGTACTTGTTGGTTCTTCTGTTCCCAGTTTTGCTATTTGGCGTAGTCGTTTCCATTCGTCCGCGTTTTGCTTGCTTTGTTGATCCTGCCGGTGGTGTTCAATGGATCTGTTGCCAACACACGCGTAACAAGAGCCACGAGAAGCACATGCTGCAACCCATGCGTACTTGTAGGGCTCGCCGATGCTACCGGCAATGCGTAATTGTGGCATCGTCCTCGTGGAAGTGTGGTCGTTTTGTTGGTAGCACCAGAAGCCGTAGCAGTAACAGCAGTGCCAGGTGCAGTCACAGGAGTAGAAGTGGTAGTGGTGGTAGCAGGAGCAGGAGCCGGAGCTGCTACTGCTGCTGCTGTGAATGTAACAACTTCGTTGTTGTTGTTGCAATCGTCGCTAAATGCTCCCGAGCCCTGAAACGCCCTCTTGAAGTAAGGCTGCCTGGGAAGAGCATTGTAAAAAGAACCGACGCCACAGCGGACAGAAGCGTTGCACTGAGCCTGGGCACGAGCTATGTTGGGGGAATGAGGTCTTGTCAGAGTGGTGGTCTACACAGGATGTTACATGTCACAGGCCTTATCTGGTATCTACCCGAGAGATACCAGTTTGGTAATTGACACACTCCTAATCGGCCTACCTGGTTTCTAATGTACTCTCTAGGACAACATTCTGCAGAAGTGTGGGCGGGGGGTGTGATGTACATCGCACTCGGCAAGAGCCCGTCCATACACGTCGAAACAAAGGAGTGCCCTGCTTTGGAAGGATTCGCACAATGAGGCCGGGCAAGGCAGCTCACAGGGATGCTGAGAAGGGTCCATCCCACAGGGGATAGCATTCATATTATATATACATACATATATTTTTCTATATATATATATATATATTATACATATATGGAACATCATGAATCACAGGGATCTACCGGAAGAGCGGCAGGCCAATACCGTGTCGTAGTGTTTCGGTTGCCCAACATGGGGGCCTTCCAGATTGGACCCAATGCATGGACGATGGGTGTAGCCAAAGCCTGACTAAAATGCCGGGCAGGAGGCGTGGACAAACAAGGCCGACGTGCACTCACACCGAAAATTACGACTGCCAAGCTCTTACGAACTGCGATGCGGTACTAGCGCCTGCTAGCCTCAGCACATGGCGACTGGAACCTAATGTAGGGGCCGTGATAATTAGAATAGGGTTTTGGTGCCCAGTATACTCTATTTATAATGACTTGTAATAATGAACTGGAATTATCTAGGCCCGTATACAAGCGGAAGCTAAACCGCTGACTGACGGCGAGCTCTTGATGGCTTCCGTTGAGGGATGTTGAAAGTCCAATTCGTGAGTCAGTTCGGGAAGCCAGACCCGTGAAAGATGTATATAGCTACGTTTGAAGAGACCTAAGCGATGAAAACGTGATTTGGGGCTAGCGGCTAGGGTCGTATCTCATCTGGGCTAGAAGCAGGAGCCATGCATAGTAATAAGCCCTCAACCATGATCCCATCCCATCCCTTCTTATTCGTCCCCTCTTCCCTCTCTGAAGGCCCAGGCAGAGAAAAGAACACCGTGCCACAAATCGTAAAGACAGCAGCCTGGAGGTCGAGATTCGATTGCCACGGAGCTTCGGAGCTTCTCTAGGCTTCCTGTGTTACAGGCTGCCCGGGCTTCCAGGGGTTGCGGGATGCACACACTCATGGTGGTCATGATGCTCACGATGATGAAGATGGTGGCGATGATACCGATGAAGATGAAAATGTCGTGGATGGGTTATTTCTTTAGCAAAAACCGGCATTTTGGAATTTGCTTTCAAGCTTGCTGGCTGGCAGCGCCACTAGTAGTGCTAACCCGCTTTTGGGATTTGCTTTCGAGCCTGCTGGCTGGTAGCGCCACTAGTAGTGCTGAGATCTTGAGCAGCCTGAACCATGTAGGGAGGGGCTTAGAAGCTGGAAGTGTGGAGCATTTCAGATCCCGACTTCAGGAAGACCTCATCTTGACCCTACAGAGTTGGAGAGGTCGAGTGTGCTCAATGCCGGGCGGTTTGTGATACATTTCAAACAACACCAAGCCCGGGGAATCCGAAACTCTTCGTTCGAGATTTCTGAACCCCCCCGGACGGCAGTCCCAAAATGTACCGAAAAAGCGCCACCTGAACACACCATCACCTTGTCGCCGACAATCGGGCCCGAAGAAGCGCAGTCATTTAGGTGGTTGTCAAAATTATGGTCCCGTTTTGGGTCCCTATATTATAATACGGCACCTAATATGTAGGGTACCCAAAAAGGGATCCTAATTTTGGCAACCGCCCAATTCGATCCTGGCACTTCCTTCCCTCCCCATGGTTGCACCTCGAACTTCAACTCCCGACCAGAACTGGCAGTGCAATCAAGCAGAAGGGGCCGTGGGCGTAAGCAAACTGGGGATGCTGATCGCCTCTGACTGCCCGGTGTGTACTATGTATGTGTGCGTATACATATATATATATATATATATATGTAGATATTATATTTTATGTTATCTTTTTTTGTACAATATGTATATGTATATGTATATGTATATATATACATATATATATATATATATATATATGTATATAGTATTCATATTATAAGTATGTATGTATGTATGCATTATGTACATGTATATCTGTGTGTCTGTGTCTGCATGCATAGAGGCAGGCAGGCAGGCAGGTCAAGTACGTATGTATGTATGCACGCATGCTCCAGTCCAAGCACATGATGAATGCCACGTTTCTTGTCATGTTGCGATGTTTTACCGAATGACACTAAAAAGTGGTGCTATTCGCTAGCCCCATTAGCCACTAGTCGTAAGGCCATGATAACACTAGACTACAAGTGCATTGAAGACAGTCCAACTAAACCTTGAGTCGCTGATAAGAGAGCAATCAAAGGACCGGGCTAAACTGGTAGGGCTTCGAACTGATGAAACCAGAGGAGTCTCTCATCGTTCGGGCAACCCGTTTTACTTTGCAGCAGGCCGCTTTGCAGCCGGTTTCTTTGCAGCCGGTCGCTTCGCTGCAGGCCGCTTGCGAAGCTGGAGCACCTTTTTGGTGTCAGCTGTAGTTTTTGCCTTGCGCCTCGTCTTGTTCTTTGCCTTCGCTTTGGCTTTGGCTTTGGCCTTGGCTTTGGCCCTCGCCTTGGCCATCTTAGCCTTCGCCTCAGCTGCAGCATTGGCTTCAGCCAAAGCCTGTGCAAAGATCTTGGCATCCGCAGTAGACCGGCCTAACTCTTTGCTTACCTCTTGACTGTCCCCGCCGAAGTTCCGGCGTCCCCAGGTTACAACTGAGCCATCAGCCCTGATTGCAGCAAAGGCTGCCTCATTGGCTTGGATACAAATGACGTCTTTCAGCTGGCCTTGCGCTGCGCCTGTGCAGCCCCCGAAGTTTTTGAGCCCCCAAGCCAGCACCGATCCATCCTCTCGTAGCGCTGCGAAAGCTGCATGGCTTGCTTGGATGGCTTTCACACCGTGAAGCTGGCTCTGAACTGACCTGGTGTCCGATGCCTTCTTCTCTCCCCAGCTGACCACCGTCCCATCAGACCGCAGCGCAGCAAAGGCCCTGTATGAGGCCTGAATCTGCACAACGTCGGTCAGCTGGTGCTGGACGGCCGTGCTGTCACCACCAGACGGCCCAAAGCCCCATGTCACCACTGTTCCGTCCTTGCGGAGCGCCGCGAAAGCACCGGAATAAAAAAGGCCGCTTGCTTGTATGCACGACACCTCTCCCATCTGCTGGCGCTCAAGCCCGCTCAGAGACCTCGACTTGCGCAAGTCGCCACAAGGGCCCCAGATGGCGACATGCCCATCCTTGTCCACGGCAGCACAAGAGTTATCAAAATGCTGAAGTTGTTGTACATTTTGCAGCTTGGTATCAAAGGTCTCTAGCAGACGGTCACCTTCGTCTTCGGTCAGTTCCCGGTTGTAAAACCCCCAGAATACCACATGCCCACTGGCAGTGACTGCACCGAACCCACCTTTAGACCCCTTGATGTGCAGGACATCCCTTAGCTGGTTCTGCACATAGTCACTGCAGCCGCCTAGGTCATGGTCGCCCCAAGTCACCACACTTCCGTCCCTGCGCAAGGCGGCAAAGGCACGGCCAGCTGCCGCTATGCAACACACATCGCGAAGACCATTGCGCACCGTGGAACTGTTTCCGCCAGATATCTCGCTTCCCCAAGTTACCACCGTCCCATCTGCTTTGATGGCGGCAAATCCCTCCTCGGATGCTTGAATGTGCATCACGTCGCGAAGTTGGCTCTGAACAGACTCGAATCTCACATCCCCGCGCGGCTCGTCGTCGTTGCTGTCCGACGAGAAAGGAGGATCATAAAAAATGTTGTCTGGAGTCAGATTACCCCATGCAACTACTTTTCCGTCTCCTCGGAGTGCAGCAAAGGCGGAATCCGAGGCCTGGATCTGCTGCACGTCAAATAACTGATGCTGGACAGCACTGCTGTCCCCGCCGTCGCGGCAACGGCCCCATGTCATCACAGTGCCATCTGCACGGATGAGAGCAAATGCACTACGAGTTGCTGCAACCGCGACTGTCTGCTGGATGGCCGTAATCGTGTCTCCATCCCGGACTCCTGCCTGCACTAATGTGCCAGATGTGCTTGACAAAGTGCCAGAAGTACCGATGAATTTCCCTAAAGGTCTTTGCAAGGCAGCCTGGGCCTTCCGTCGCAGGTCAGCCACTGTTTCGTCTTCATGCATCAGAACTGTTGCCTGGATGCCGCTGAGCAGGGTCACCGTGACAGAAATCGCCATGGCCGGCGATTTGACAAACAAACACGGTTGCGAACGGTGGACAACAAAGCGAAACAGGGCTTTCTGTTGATGTAGGATTCTAGGACAGGTACCCTAGCTTTGATGGCCTGACTGAGATCCTGAAATCAAGCTGGCGGCCAAGGGTGGGTCCACCCGGTAACCTTCGAGCTCTCAAGCGCATAGCACTTCTGTCTTGTACTGTTCGAACTCCAAGCGAGCCGGCGATGGTCCAGTCGTGATTTGCTCACGCACTTTCAACTTTTTGAGCTTACACATGAACAAGTAAAGACGATCTGGCAAAGGAACCGCAATAAGCCTCTCGTATCCATCTGCAGCACAAATCATCGCAAGTGTCCACACCGAGGGGGAGCTACGAGAACATTGTTGATTTCGGGCTGCCAGGTGTCTGCAAGCGCCTCCTGAAAGATGTCCTGGGTGGTGCCCATCTCTTCGCATCATTATTGAACTACGCGCCATGCCGAAGGGATGTTTGAATCAACGGCCCCAAGCTTCAGCTACAATGTAAGGCTCAACATCTAAGGAGTTTCGAGTTCCAAGTATCGCTCGGAGTTCGCTGAGCTGAGCTGATCTACAACGAGCTGCATAGATTGCTATAAATCATGGCCGCCAAGCTACGAACATACACGACCCCTCAAACACAAATTACATAGTCTCGCATGCGTGCGTGCACGCGGGCGCACAGTCGAAACAAGCAGTGGCTTGTACGCGTGCAACCACACGCATCCAGGCACATGAATTATTCGAAGTGTCAGTTTTCTGGCTGACATGGGCATTTACCACGCGACAGGTCGCAACCACGCACCAGCGGCAGTCGTCGTCCACTTGTGCACAAACCCCACCAAGCCTAACCCAAAGGGCGAACTGAAGTGGCTGCACATCGCCCAGCACACCCTCGGATACGTTGTAGCATCACTCGAATCAGCCTGTGTCACAAGTGTGAGAGATGGAAACGAGATAGAACGAAGCCGCACGGAAAGGATCGGTTCGCAATCTCATAAGCATCTGAAAAAGCAAGCTCGGAGTCATGACATCACCACGGTACAAAGGTCCATGTGCTAACAATCAGGTCATGAGGATTTCATGGGTACGGAGCTCATTACATTGTAATTGTAGAGAATCTTCATGAGGAGTCCATCCGTTCCTTGTAATGGCGGTGGCGACCATCCCTCCTGCACATTTACCCCAGCACTTTGTTCGTATCGTGCTTTTGCTGTCGGCGGCTGTCTTGAAAAGACTCTGCTTCGAGCTCGGCGAAAATGCACTGTAGCTGCTCTGGCTGATGTCTGCCAAGCGACATGACGCCTGCGCAGGTGAGACATTGCGATTAGGATCAGAGGTCCACTTCGCTGCTGGGCTGCACAAGTCGTGCTGCTCACGTTCGGCCCACGGCTCTAATGCCGGTGCATCATTAAAGACAAGGAAGATGCATGGAGGGTCCACCCGAATGAACACATGCACCAGGCACCTCTGCAAACGGAGCCTTTGGCCCTAAAAGCCCTGACCTTCGGTCTCAGGAACCATCTGAGTCATAAACAGAATACCCACCAGAGTCCGACTCATCGTGGTCCCAGTCCCATTCCTAAGCAAAGCGAGAGCTGCATTTACCGCCTGTTTTGCATAGTTCATGAGCTTACAAGTCTCGTGTCCTGGCGCAGATGCCGTTCAGCCGGCTGAAGGTTATCATGTAGGATCGTTCGTGCTCGCAGATTGAAATGGTGCACACCCCTGTCCGAAATCATTCGGAGTTTACCCTGCAAATTTGTGTTTTCCGCAGGGTCTGCTTCGCGACCCAGGTGTTCGATCCATCATTGTACCAAACGATGGCCGCGGGGCGATGATAGTGAACATAGAAGTCGTTGTGATAGCACCAGCGCCGGCAAAAGCAGTAGCAGCAGCGGTACGAGCAACAGTAGCGATTGCAGTAGCGGTCACGGGAGCCGTAGTATGAGTAGGAGGAATAGTAGAAGAAGACGTAGCAGTAGTAGTAGTAGTAGTAGTAGTAGTAGTAGTAGTAGTAGTAGTAGTAGTAGTAGTAGTAGTAGTAGTAGTAGTAGTAGTAGTGGTAGTAGTAGTAGTAGCAGTAGTAGCAGCAGCAGCAGCAGGAGTAGTAGTAGTAGTAGTAGTAGTAGTAGTAGTAGTAGCAGTAACAGTCGTGGTAGGTTTATGTTTGCTTACTCGAGTAGCAGCAGCAACAGTGGCTGGGTGTTTTAATGCTCCGGGCCTGGTAGGAGCTTCCGAAAATAGGGGACCCTAATATGGTACCTTAAATAATAGGATCCTTATTATAAGGACCCCAAAATAATAATAGGATCCTTATTATAAGGACCCCAAAATAAGGTACCCCTAATTTCCTGAAACTCCCTGGTGGGCTTGGGTATGATCGCCAAGCGACGCCCGGATGCTCGTAGGAGCTGCTTGAGCCGCTCGCCCGAGGAATCTCGGCTTCACCAGGAATCAGATGCAGATGTAGACGATGCACGCACCAAGTCACTGGTCTGGTTTGAAGCTGGCAGTAAAACAAACACAGATTGTGATGATGATTGTGTGCATGTCGAAGCTGTGATGGATGTGACGACGCGAAGGTGATGATGATTCTACCGTCGTGATGGTGACGCTGCATTAGTGCACATGTTTGCAAGTATCCGGTCAACCGTCTGCGGCTCTCATCACTACTTCATCACGATAGTTGCATGACCCAATTTTCAGCTTGAGGGCTTCGTGTTTGAGAGATTTGGGAAGGTACCGGTTGTGGGTCCTGAAAGCATGGACTTCCGGACTTTTGTTCTGTCGAAATGCAGACTGTTTGGCGTTGTACTGAAGACTCAGGACTGTTTCAGGCACGCTAAGCTGCCATGTTACATGGAAGCTTGGGGTGCCTTCTCTGCAAGTTCCTGCCCCATCCCTTCAAGAGTCTTCATTGTGAATGGAGAGATCTCAGTCTCACGAAGCAGGACCTAAATCTTGTTGTAGAGTGTGCTCGTCTTAACTCGAACCATGTCTTATAAACCTTGAAAGTTGGGGTTAACCCTGATTGACCACACCTGCTGACAAAGTTGCTGGCATGTCAATCGTGCTGAACACCACAGTGAGCTCATCGGGCACGAGCGCGACAATCCTTAGGAAGTGAGCGCAAAGCCAGGCTGCGCGATCCCCAAGGAACTACCATATTAGCAACGAGAGGTTTCCACGGTTCACATGCGGGTTCTGTGTGCTCACAAACGGTTCGCAGTATTCTGATGATGGAAGACAGCGCGCCCGCCCTGGCAACGAATAACGACAGTATTCCCTGCGCGCGACGAGCCAGCAAATTTGTGCCCCTGCTTGCACTGGGAATGCTTTCCGCACTTCAGAAACTAGCTCGCAGATCCCTACAGTTACAAAAGGTTGCCACAGGCACACATCCACAACGCCTTGTAGCCCAACTAGAACATGCAAGAACAGCAACATCCCGACAAAGGCGAATCGTGGAAAGGCCAGGCAGGCAATTGGTCCAGAAGCTTGTGTGGCTTTGCTACAGAAAGGCACAGAACGCTCGGGTGTTTAGATACGGTTGGTGTGACTTTTTGCTTCCACGAACAAAAGCACACAAACGAATAGGCTGGTGATCTCCCTTTCACGCGCATGTATGCACGCAGTGAAAGGTGTAGAATGGTGCAGCAGATGACTTCATGGCACCAATAATCTCCAAACAAAGATGTGGAGAGTTCATGATTCATTCCTGGGCTCTACCTACTGGTGGCATATACTGGCCCTGGTGTTGATGTTGCATTCCTGATAACGTGAGGCCCTGACGACCTTCGTGTGCTGTGGATTCACAGTATTCAGCACGCCCATGGAAACATGTCATCTCATCTATATTTTACACTAAACCCTAAATCCACTGTATTATAGTACATTCTATTGTCTCCGAAATCTTACGTAAACAACTCTCAGGCTTTCCCGAAACCCACCACCCACCCTGCCTGCTTAGTTTCTACCTACCATTCGTCGAAGAGGCACGCAAGCACCGGGCAGAGGTCCATATATTACAACTATTCTGGAATGAGGTCACACAAGACTACACCCATTATGGTTTTTGGGACCTACTTCCATAAAAGCGCTTTGCAATAAACTCGATATCACCCACTGCCGTCTATTGGGCTTATGTAAAATTTCCTGTAGCTTAGCAGACCTGACCTACTGCTACGACATCGATGGGGGGTACAGAATGGTGACTGTTGCTGAAAACAAGAGAAGAAGCATTGAACCAACTCACGTTTGCAGATAGTAAGTGGCAACAGCAATGCAGAAGATATCGACAGTTGAACATGCAGTTAGTATGGCCTGCAGTGCTGAGTGGCTTTCTCAACCGCTGCAGTACATTGGGTAGTTCCCCGACGTGGGCTCTTTTCAGGGACGGTACTCTTTGTGGACCCAACGGAGTTTGGAGAACTACACAGATGCAACCCTGAAATCGCCTCAGGGATCTGGCAAGAACTGGTCCTCCTGCGTCGGGCTTGTTCCGGTCCCGGTTACTCTGATCCGGGCTATCTTTGCACAGCGAGGGCTTAGGGGCTTGGGGAATCCATAAAAGAATACCCCAAACCAGACAACGGAAGCTATGGAGCAACCTCTAACTAGGACCTCAGACAGCCTCAGATGTTCATTTCCACCCACTGAAAGCCACGACCTGTTTATTGAAGCGTTTACCGAAACTTCTCAAAGCCAGAAACAACTCTCAAAGCCTTTTCCGATACGGCCAGGCTAGGCAAGGCCGTGAAACTGCTATGGTAGGAACTCCAAAATTCCGGATCACCCTGAGTCCCCTCAAACCGAGCCGTGATGCAGGTCATCGCTGAGGACCTCGTGTGCGTGAAGCAGTTTCACCTGCCGCCTGCGATGCTGGTTCAAAGAAGCACAGACACAGACAAAGAACCAGACAATCGTGGTCCGCTCATCAGTGAAGCCGAACCCTTGTCTACAGCACGAAGACCCTAGTAAACGAGTTGCTGAAGATGTTGTGGTGCAAGCACACGGTTCTGACTACCTGCCCCAAGGTCTTCTCAATGCTGGGTACCACAGACCTAGGACACGCTGCACAAAGCTGAAACCAGCACTTCTGAAATCCACAGCTTACAGCAAAACCCTGAACCCTGCGATGCCTCGTGCCAGCTTCGATGGGTGGCAAGGATGGCTCCAATTCTTGCATGACCCGATACTTGACGGATGCCTCTGTGCATGCAGGCTTGACCGGAGCTGATGCAACTCTGCAAGCCGAGACGGGGAACTTTGAACTGCATAGATTTTGGGGCCCCTGCCCTGAATTGTTCAAGTGAGTCAGGTGTGTGGGGGGGGGGGGGGGGGGTAGCGTGGAACTCTGACATACTCTGACAGTAGTATTCCTACAATTGCTAGTGTCAGTTCTTGTTATTGTGTGACTCTTGTTATTATAGCTAACTATGTCATAACAATGTCTTCTTGGACCGTTGGCACGAGGCCTGACTACTACCGAGACGGAAAGCGTCTTGGCATAACGCCAACTCTGACCTGGCTCTGCGGCCTTTACATTACACCCTGTGGCAGGGCACCGCCCCACCCCCCCCGCCAACCCCCGGCTCCAAATGCAAACCAACCTTAGCACCGGCTAAACGATGCTAACCGTCCGTGCGCACCCTTCGTCCTTAAACAGAAACATTTGAATGCATAAGCATGGACAGCAACATGAACTCCCAATGCTTCCACGGCACGAGATGTTGGGTTGGAGGCAGCTCAAGCTCGCAGCCATCACCATTCATAGTTCGAAAGCAAATCGTGCCTCAACATAGGCTTGTTCGAAACTAGAAGGTAAGAAGAACTCTACCCATGAGTACCCATGAGCAGACTTCTGCGAGTTTTCCTCTGGTATTCACGGTAGCCACCAACATTGTCAGCAGTGCTGGTCTTGTTGCGGTGCTTGCCATCACTGTCAGTAGCAGTAATCGTCATCGTCGTCATCGTAGAAGTAGTTGTAGTAGCGCTTGCTGGAGCGCCCGGAGCAGAAGTAGAAGCAGCTAGTAGTCGTCGTAGTCATAGTAGTAGTACATGGTAGTCAGACCTGGTAGTCGTCATCGGCATCGTAGTGGCAGTGGCAGTGACAGGGGCACGGGTAGGCAGTAGCTGTAGTCGTACTGGTGACAGTAGTAGGAAGAGAAAAGATAACCACAAAAAACACCAGGTCGCCGATGGTCTGTCTAGTGTCAATGCCCATCATACTGGCATATACTGGCCAAGGGTATGATGTTTCTCTCGTTCAGGAAACCCCAGACCATCAACACCGAGACCACAGCATGTCTCGAGTAAACCACCGCCTAAATCTGAATTCGCAGACACTCGACGCTCCGCCCGGTACCCTGCGGCAGTCTCCAGAAGCTGTCGCCATTGGTCCTGGCTTTCGAAATTTCATCTTGGGCCTTGACTGGGGCTAGGCCTTTGAAGCGAGCCTGTCCAACTACGGACAATCGCAGTTGTAGTGGGAACAACTCCTATGAATCCCAGACACTCACTGTGGTTGCGGAAACACCTGCTCAAATCAACTTTCAATGTCCATTGTATACCGGAAGCCCCAGGCCAACCACCGTCTGACACCAGCTACGACACCTACGACGACGATGTTGAGCTTCTCTCCGCTGCTTTAGGCAGCCAAAGACATAATAAGTATGTATGTAAGCATGTATGCACGCATGTCTCCCGTGCACTGGTGGAAAGCATTGGTTCCGACAAGTGACCATGTAAGACCCGCTCGCGCGACCCCAAGTTTTAACGAAGCCGGACGTAAAACAGTAAAGTAGCCTAAAAGTACAAACCTTTAAAGGAACCCTAAACGCCCATCGTAGAACCCTTTTAAAGGAACCCTAAACCCCCATGGTAGAACCCTTTAAAGGAACCCTAAGCCATCATGGACTGTCAAGGCTCTGCATCTTGCAGCTGCAGAGCACGGCCCACGAGCTCATGCTTCTGGGAATCCTGAGATTGAGGCTACAAGGACCTTCGGCAACCACTCTCCGATATTCCGGGGTTTAGGGATTAGGGTTTCGGCGCTCACACTCGGACAATCCAGGCGAGGCATATGGTTCGAGGTCTGCCAAGTGAAACGATGCTAAGGAAGGTGTCACGATTGAAAGCAATGCCTATATGATCAACAACTAACGTGACTGTGCTCTGTCGACTGCTTCCGACCTGAGATGCTAGTGTGATTATGAAGCAGAGTGTGACTACTAGGATCCCAGGAGGTCTTAGATGCAGATCACTGAATGATCCAGGAGGCAATAACTTGTGACAAGGACAGTGCTCTGAATTGCGATCGTAATACTGATCAAGGCCGGGATGGGGCCTAGATAGAAGTGGGATTAGGGTTTAGGGTTTCCGGTTTAGAATCTACTGCTACAAAGGCTACACTCAGATACTCTAGGCGACACAGGTGCGTTAAAGCTGCAGGAGTTTAGGGGTGTAGTGTTTGCCCTTGGCTCTTTAGCTCCTTATTTAATAAGGATGATCATCATCCCTGGCTCCTTAGCTCCCCCAACATCAGCGGTTAGTTGGGGTCTCAAGTTTCTGTGAGGCTCCACATCGAGGGCTCGAAAGCTGACTCCGCAGGCTGAGACTGGTGTCTTAAGTGGGTGAGGCTCGTGCTTAGGGTTTTTCTTTAGGGTTGACAAAGCAAAGTCGTGGAGTCGTTGCAAAGACTGTTGCTACTTATTCCGAGGCCTAGCTGTGACCGAGGCCTCAGCCCCCGAAGCCCGAAACCAAAGGAAGGCCGAGACCAGGCTTCTGAAGCTCCCCCCCTGATTTCTTTCGGATCAGGCCCCGCGCAAGCAAAATTCAGAGCCCTGTGTTGCTGTGATAACAGGCTGTAACAGCTGACGAATCACGAACGTGATTCCGCCGTTAAGTTACGCCGCGCCCAGGACTCAAAGGTTACGCAGCCATTTGGGAAGAGCTTCCGTCAGCTTCGACAGCAAGTCGTCCGAGCTTTTCTCGGTAGCTTCGCTGGAGCCATCGGCATCAGCCATGGCTCAAGGGAGCCACTCTGCTAAACCCTCAAACCCGAACCCCTACTGAAATCTGCACGGGTTTGGTGTAAATAATCCATGGGGCTTCCTGACTCCTGAGCATGTAGGGCTTCTAGGTCTTGATTAAAAGGGCTCCTATAACTTCCTAACGGTATACAGTCATATACTGAATGGGCACACGGCCCCTTAGGTTTGGGTGGCAGATGTTGCTTACGGGGTTGGACGGTTAATTACAATGCCGTGCTCGCTGCTGTGACCGAGTAAGTGCAGTCTGAACAGGTGACACTTGGCTAATATACTAAATGTGGGCAATCACGCTCGTGCTACCAAGAAGCTGGGCTCAAAGCAGTGGGGCGGGGCAGTGGTCTGGGTGGTAGTGGTAGTAGACAATCAAGCCCCCGGGGCGTTGATGCTTAAGCCAAACGCAGCAGCGTCCAGTCCAAAACGGCACCACACGAGGCCTCCAACTCTGGGCAAGCCAATAGCCCCAAGCCTGATGCTGTCAGGCTCTGCCTAACGTCTTCCGGCGGCTGTGGGCAGGAGCAACATGGTGTGATAGTACCGCATAGTACAATACCCTGTGTATACGGCCTACGACGGTACTACGACGACTGTGAAGCTTCACCCCGGGCAAGCAAACAAGTGAAGCTTTGTAGCCGGAGACAAGAGGAAAGTCTCCCAGCAAAAACCTAAGCTCCAAATCATTGACCCTCAAGTCCTAACCTCGATTCCCCGAAACCTGTAAACCGTGATGTCCGACACTCGCAAATCCTAAGCCCAAATCGTAACTCTAAGCCGTCTAAGCCCTATGAGCCCTAACCATAAACTCTCTATCTACAGACTACACCCTTTTTTGCAACTGGGCTTGGGGACAGGCAAGATCCTTGTATTCCGACCTACGCCATATAAACCCTAAGCTTGAAGGTTTTTTTTTGCAACAGGCTTCCCACTTCGCCTAAACCCTAAAAGCGAAACCATACTAAACCCTACACTAAACCCCTTTCGCAACAGGCATGTTACTTCGCCCCCCCCAACCCCTAAATCCCTCAACCCTAAACCCTGAAGCCAGCAAGTCGAAGAAAAGCCAGGCTGACATCCTCTCTCGCTCGGTGGGAGCCTCAAGGCCATAATTCCGACAGCTTTTGAAGCTGTACATGTGTACATATATATATGTATATATATATATATATATATATATATATATATGTATATGTATATGTATGTGTATATGTATATGTATATGTAAATGTAAATGTAAATGTATATGTATATGTATATGATATGTATTTGTATATGTATATGTATATATGTGTATATATATGGTGTATAACATGTGTAGATATATACATATGCAAAGTTGTACGTGTATGGTTATTTCTGTATGTATACATGTATATGCACATATGTGTACGCATACACAGCTCTGTAAGCTTGTTTCTATCTGTCTAAACATATACATCTTACAGTATACGTCTTGCTACATCGTATAGCTTACCGACAGCATCTTCCATGCATTCATGAAGCCATCCGCCCATGCATGCACACCTTCATGCTTTTGCATGCATGTGCACGTGCATGCATACGGACATTTCAAAGCACGGCTAAGCATGCACATATCTTTTCACCCAAGTTGACAGAAGCCACAGGTTCCACCGTGGTGCAATCTGGGGCCGCAGCGGTGGCCGAAATGAAATTGCACGTACCTCCGCGTAGGAGGGCAGATCTGGGGTTTGTGTTTTTCCCAAGGAAAACGGACGTCAAGTAGACGGTGCTCATGTTATATGGGAGTTTCCGAAACTTAGGGGTACCTTATTTTGGGGTCCTTATAATAAGGTTACTATTTAGGGTACTATATTAGGGTCCCCTATTTTCGGAAACCCCCATATGACGACAGTCGAGTGGGACTCAAGATGACTCGGGGCAGAACGAGGTCTCGTGCCCTCTGTCTGCCCGGAATCCTGGGTTTCGACATGCTACAATGGCACAATGTAAGCCTGGCCCCGGCAAGCCTTGGAAAGCAGTCCTCAAATATAAAAGGGAAGAACATGGGAAGGGTGCACAACCATGAGCTGGTGAGGTCTTTTAATCTTAAATGCCTGGTCAGCTGACAAGCTGATGGATACACCCGAGACGGGTGTCCTGCGAGTCTGGGGTGGCTTACTCAACCTTCATGGCCGTGAAAGAACAAAACAAGAAAAGCCACCGAAGGCACAACAAAACTTGCTGCCCACCTCCAAGCAAGGCGCCCCAGGCAAGGAAGAACGCAGTGATGGCAACCTGTCGGCTGAGCAACGGGCTTCAAGAGCCGTCTAACGGCGGTTTTGAATCCTGGAAATGTTGGGCAGGGAGATCAAGCCAAGCAGAGGCAAAGATTTACGCTCTGCAATCCCGGGCAATCCAGATGGTCTCTCTTAAGGCGCAGTCTCCGGACGAGACAGACAGCCAGCAAGATCCAACGGCTGCCCCGGCATTTCACTTGAGCTCGACCTATAGAGGCCAATCTCCCTCCTCTCTCTCACACCGACTGACTGACTGACTGACTGACTGACTGACTGACTGACTGACTGACTGACCGACTGACTGACTGACTGACTGACTGAGCCTGCGAGACATGTTATAAGCCTCCGGACACATCTTTGCTAAGCTGCTTGCTTTTGAAGGCGATATATGGAGCACCAGGTCTGAGCTCGTGCGCTGCAGAGTGAAGCGTTTGCAGACCAACCGTGGCTTCACGCTTGTTTCTTGGCCGTCCCGTCTTGTGACCATCTACAAATGAATTATTTGTATCGCTCTCTCCCTACATATGTATATATATATATATATATATATATATATATATATATATATATATATATATATATATTGTATATACAGCTACACATACTCACACACACACACACACATTGTAGTTCTACAATATCAAATCCCGGGAGAGCCGATCTTCATGTTTCGAAATGTCACCCGCGAGCTCCCGGGTTTAGTGGTTGTCTTTTCGGGTTTCAGGTTTTAGGGTTTAGGGTTGCGTGTCAAATACCGAAGACGAGGTCCCAACGATTTGGCCAGCATCGAAGTAGCACTGATGACACCTCACAGGCCGAAATCACAATATGGGGGCCTTAATAATTGCAATAGGGTTTTAGGGCCCATTATACTATAGACTATAGTTATAGTAAGGAACCCCCCCAAAATAGTATGAAAGACTAAGGCCCCTATAGTAAACGAATCTGCCGGTTCGATCAACCCGGTGGAGCCTAACCTCGATCAGAAAGATGCTGATGGCCCGGGATCTTACCTAAAATACGGCACCGATAAACGACAAGCACATGTGAAACCAACAAACCTTGAACTGGAAAGTGGGTCCGTCAGGGAAGCTCGGCCCTTCAGACCTAGATTGAGTCTATCAGTCTATCAGACATCCACACGGTTTCCCTGGCTCATGATTGCTGTCAGAACAACAACACCGACCCAGAACTGTGCTTCTGGGAGTTCCCCTGCTCCGCAAGCCACATTTGGAGCAACAGGATTCTGCGACACAGACAAGAGAGTGTGCGTTAAGTTGGCATGCCGACTGCCGACTAGCTTCTTGTCGTGCTCTTCCGCACACTTCCCCCGCACGAAGCTGTATCACTTTCCTTTTGCTGCGCTGCTTGGCACCGGACATTGCAATGGTTGCATAGGCCATGATGCTGAGAACACAAA
Organism: Symbiodinium sp. CCMP2592; assembly: GCA_905221615.1. Taxonomy (NCBI): domain Eukaryota; class Dinophyceae; order Suessiales; family Symbiodiniaceae; genus Symbiodinium; species Symbiodinium sp. CCMP2592. The sequence continues at coordinate 210,056 of CAJNDT010005068.1, forward strand.
CCTCAGATCGCTCTGATATCACGACTCGTGGCTCCAAGATTCTAAAGACTTGAACGACCACACCATCACCACCATAGCCCGAAGCAGCCCGAGCTTTCCAGTGAGTTCTAAAGAGCTAGGCTCAATTGAGGGTCGAGGCACTACGTACATTGAAGCGGACATGTTCCTGAAGGAGTCTGTTGCCGGAAACTGGAACCGCCATGTGACGGACGATGCTCTTTCAGGAAGGGGTCCCAGAGACTCCAATATCCCTTAATTAAGGGATATTCCTTAAATCATATAAGGGGTCCTACTATAATTTAAGGAATATTCCTTAATTAAGGGATATTGGAGTCTGTTGGGTTTCTCCAAGATCATCGACCCATCAAGGCTTCCGACGTCGCTTGTCTGGCATGTGGGCGAGGATGTTGCCAGCACTGCGAAATTCAAACAACCTTGTGGGTTCAGAAAAATCCGGAACAAAAGAGCAGGTCAGAATAACTTTGCGAACGGACTCCGACACTACCAATCGATTCTCTTCATCGCCTTTCCGAAGAGAAAGCCTAGAGCCTAGATGGCTGCATCATCCGGTATCCAAATCGCAGTCTCAAATGAGGGTCTGCAGTGGATTTTCCATCAGGGCACACATTCTGAGGGTCCGAAAAAACCCGAAACCCCTCACACCCTAAACCCTGTCTTCGCCCCTGTTCCGAGGCCAAGACGGAGGAGCCCAATCCTGTCGCTGCTGCCCATTCCATCTGCATCCTCGGAGGTGCTTATACCGTTCTACCTACGACGGCTGATGATGAAAGATGCAATACCCATAATAGGGAATAAGCCAGAAGTCCCATGGTCTAGGGCCACCAATGCAATGCAGGATTTTCTTATCACCAACAGTATCCATCTATCTTTCTACCGGTCTGTCCCGAATGGGCTATAGGCTATTCGTGGCCTGCCAGAGTCAGTCTGTGAAGAATTATCCCAAGCTTCAGCCAGCACATGCATCCAGTGCAACCCAAGCCAGAAGAAGCCGCGTCGTGCATTAGCTCGCAAGAAGCTGGCTGCTTTCCCCTAGCTGCGGAGCAAGATAAAGAGTACACATCTTATGTGTGTTTATATATATATATATATATGTCTAACAGCTAGTCTAACATTTAGACAATGTACACACATGTGTATGTGGACATGTCATCATCACCGTCCCATGCCTGCACAGCAACCAGCATCCAAGTCGCCAGCCGATGCAGATGCACGCCAACATACACGAATTTCCGAAGCGAATCGTGTCCCAGATGGGGCGTCATCTAGCAAAGGATATCTGAGGCAAACACAATCCAGGCCGCATGCAACATGAGAAACGCTTGCATCATATGTCCCCAAGTGGACAACCTTCTGAGGCCACTCAAAATCCAAGCAGCTGCAACGTAGTAGAAAAGCCCCGTGTGTCCACAGTGCCTTCGCACTGGACTGGAGACATGAACCAGAGAAGCCAGCATGAGCATCAGAAGGCAAAGGTACGCCGATCGTCTCGAGGCACGGTCAACTCCGCCAGCAACGGAAGGAGCCAGGCTAGCATCGTCTGCAGCAGCTCGCAAAGGCCCATCCTCCTTGATACCGCACCAAGTCGCTGGTCTCCACCAGGACCGACCGTCAAACGGGCGAGCATCATGGGCATCAGCTGTCCGAGGTCGACACGAAATATTCACGCCTGCTTCAACAAGAAAGGCAGTGCCACCTCCCAAAACCGCATTACGCATCAAATTCTGACACAAAACCTACAAGCAGGAGCTATGGCTGCCCTCAAACATGAAACCAGCAGCGGAGAAATGAGACCAGCACCATGTGCATCAGCTTGCAGCATCACCTGCCCGTACATGCCACGCCAGCAGCAGCAGCAGCAGCAGCGAGGAAAAGGGGCCGGCATCATCAGCATCAGTCGGTGACAAAGACGGGAAAGCCTTCCTCAGCAGCATCACTTGGCAAAGGCCGGTAGATCAATGCCACGGTGCATTCATAGCTTCTTGATGCCGGAACAAGAAACCAGCATCACCAGCATCAGCTGGCACAAGACAGGTAATGTCAGAAGGAACAGCACGTGGCATCATCATGGTCTCTTGACTGACGACGAGCATCCTAGGCAGCTTCATGATCAACAGGAACGGCGCGATTATGCTTCACGGCATTAACCAAGGGCACAGCTGCAGCATCGGGTGGCCAGGATTTGCTGGTTGCGTTGAAATGGAGCACAACCAGCTTACATAAGGAGCGTCTGCGAAGACGAAGCACCGGCATCGGCCAGTTCAACGAGTGGCTGAACGGCACATCAACAACATCCACGGCCAAAGACCGAACGACTATCAACGGCATCGGAAAACCAGGAAGCTCGAAAAGGCGGGCATTACAAGATTGTCGATGTGACAAGATTGTGAGGAGTTCAGAGCAATGGAAGCGAGTAGTGAGCTGCTTGTAGCCAACCGGCCGCAGCACGACCAGAAGCCAGCAGCAGCAGCAGCAGCAGCAGCAGCAGCAGCAGAAGCATGATGTGGGAACTGCACGACTCACCGGTAAAGAATACAGGATCGACTGTACCCAAACCGCGTACCAAAAGCCAACCGACATAAGCATCCGGAGGCTGCACGGGCATGCGTGACCCGTCAGTTACTCGAAGCATCGAACCGACACGAGTCGGCCATCAACTCCAAAGTATGCAGAAAATACGTGGAGCTTGAGGGCATGGCTGTAACCGCTCGAAGGCAGCCGTGACGTGGGCCTGCCCCGTAGGACGGGATAGCGCGCCATAAGCCCTAAAGCACTATATGAGGCCTTCTAAACCCGGACGCTGGAAGATTTCTGGAAGGTTCAGATGCAGAATATTGTCCAGGTGCCGAACTAAAAACTCAGCAGAGCAGGGGTCAGTCTGAAATCTCTCATATACTTCAGCAGGGATGACTCAATTGATTGACTCCGGAGTTCCAATTGATTAAGCGAGGTGTTCCCAGCGTCGGCGAAGCTACAGAACAAGCGCACAACATGACAGGACCATAGGACGCCACAGAGAATGTATACGATGCCTTGCTTTTGAATCAACACGCCGGCGCCACCGCCTCTCCGCTGTGAGGTGACCGATGCAAGACACGACCGCTCCAGTGCTGGGCTGCAGCGAAATAGAACTGAAGACTGCGTCATCAGATCGACATCAAGACCCTCATTAAGAGCCGCTTCAGAACCTGGACAGCGGAAAAACCAAACAAGTGTCAAAAGCCTCAAAATTACCGCGGGGATCGCCTGACGCCCTGGACTCCAACACTCTGGCGCTAACAGGCGAACTAGACGGGATTATCAACAATGCCGACAACTAAGCCCAGTCCCGAGCCGAAACATCGCTTGCCTGTGCGATCTAATACTGCTATTGAAAAGTGGACCCTCGAATTTCGCGACCCAGCACTGAAGCAAACGTCTGGCGTCGGCATGGGAGCTCTGATTCTGCGTTCTCAACTTCAGCACCGGGTAAAACTGCAGACCCTCATTTAACCGAAATAGGTTGCTCCCGCGCTGTTTCTGCCCCCAAACACGTAGACGGTGGCTACAGGTCATACTCGCCACAGGAACCCATCTAGTCGTGGCCACAGCGCAACCTTGCATCTGAGCTCCCATGCTGGCACGCTTCCTTGGGAACATGTGCCTTCATTAGTGTTTCGATTTCGGGGCTCGAGGTTTCAAGCTCTATATGAGGCTAAAGTTTTATCGATATAGCGCTCCGATAATCTATGACCTGTGTCTTCACGAAATTGATGCAAGTATCTGCTCATTTGCTAGCTGGAGCCTTATGGATCCTTCTGCTTCACTTGGAGGCCTTTGGTCAGTTCGTATCTGGCACTCAAAGCGTCACTTGCTGATAGAGCCCATCAAAGCTCTTTCTGCAAGCCTCGGCAAGCAGCGTTTCAGAATGGTAAGGATTCCTTGCAATCAGCGCTGCTCGCTCGGCTCCGGGGTTTGCCATAGCCACTAGCCGCTGCCACAAAGCCCTTCACCCTTGAAAGGAGCAAGTCAAATCACATAAAACACTCGGCCCGCAATGACCGCGTGAGGCTATACATTGTGCGCGTGTAGTATAACCTCTGCTCAGTCGAATCGAAGGCTCGTTTTGAAAACAACGACACAAGGCAATGTTGGTCAAAAACTCCAACGACTCGCAGGGTCGGGATTTTGATTTGCTGGAAATGCGACATGTATTGGCTCGGGACTCTTGCAAGTCACCTAGGGTCTTACTTTCGCCTCTTTAGCCCACGGTCCACTATCTATGGGGTCTTGCATCGAGAGATCCAGGAACGAAGCCACAAGACAACATAGGCTTCCTCGACTTGTCTGCACCAGATTCAGAATGACTGAGCCACGGCATAAAGCTCACGCCGGAATTGTGCGCAACAACGCCGAACGAAGCTTCAAGCTGGAAGCCAGAATCACAGGAACCCTTAGGGGGGTAGGGGGGAGGGGGGACTCCACTTCCTCAACTCAAATAAGCCTTAAATCCTTATCATAGGTATTAAGGGCCCCTGCACCCCTGCCTCAGGGTCCTTGCTTGCGACACAAGGAAAACCCTAAACCCAAAAAACTTAAACCCTAAACCCTAAACCCTCTCCCCAACCCTAAACCCTAAACCCTAAACCCTAAACCCTAAACCCTCTCCCCAACCCTAAACCCTAAACCCTAAACCCTCCCCAACCCTAAACCCTAAACCCTAAAACCGAAGATGTGCCGAGCAGCTGAACCCGCGCCGTCATCTCAAGCACCTCCATGCGCGGACTGTCTCAGGTTTTGGTCCGCACGTAAAAGTCGGACTGTATAGTTCATATGAGCGGTTATCAAAACCTCTTTTCAAATCGTTGACGCTAACAAGCCCTTCCGCGTTTAGGGTGCGCGCAGCTTCCGCGGAGCCAACTGTCCCTTACGCGCGGGCCCTTGAGTCAGCTCTTAAGCTTTAAGCCTTCCGCGCGCCCTTCCGCATTTCAGGTCTTTGCGCAGGAAAGACCTCAAGATACCCTTCCGCACACCCCTTCCGCACATCCGTTTTTAAAGCAACCGGTGCGGAAGCCTTCCGCGCATGCGACTGTTGCTTATGCGCGCTTGCGCGCCCATTCGTTAATGCCGGCCCTAGTCTGGCTAGCTCTTCGATGGTTTAGCTCTCCGCTCATATGGCTAAATGCAAATAATGTAAGTAATTAAAATGAATATAGCTCATATAACTATAAGTATAACTAAATTATAACTAAATATAATTAAACATAATCAATATACATGCCACACAGGATTATGAAGAAGCCGTTCTCGATGCATAATCAATCGCAGCCTCGAGAATAGCAGCATCGTGGCCCCAGATGTGGCCGTCTAACAACCTCAGTGATCGCATGCCGTTGGAAACGCGGCTTACACAACTACTGCTCGGACTCAACCCCTGTCAATGGCTGAAGAACTAGGAGGATGACAAGACCACTGACCGTGACCACGTGTACTGCCACTTCTTCTTCTTCCTGTTATTAAGATTCTGAATAGTCTTACTTATGAGTATTAGTATTGCTGTTGTTACCGTAATTTAGTGGCAGTGGTAGTGCTAGTGGAAGTAGTAGTCGTGGTAGTTACTAGTCGTAGTAGTAGCAGTAGTAGTAGTAGCAGTAGTAGTAGTAGTAGTAGTGGTAGTAGTAGTAGTAGTAGGAGTCGTGGTAGTAGTAGTAGTAGAAGCAGTGCTAGTGGCAGTGGTAGTAGTGGTAGTAGTAGTAGTAGTAGTAGTAGTAGTAGTAGTAGTACTTCTAGTAGTAGTAGTAGTAGTAGTAGTAGGAGTAATAGTCGTCGTCGTCGTCGTAGTACGTAGTAGTAAGTAGTAAGAGTAGTGAGAGTAATCGTAGCAGTAGCAGTAGCAACAGAAGCAGCAGTAGCAAAGCAAATGCAGTAGCAACAGCAGCAGCAGTAGCAGTAGCAGTAGTAGAAGTAGTAGTACGGGTACGAGTAGGAGTAGGAGCAGGTAGTAATAGGAGTAGTAGTAATAGGAGTAGTATTAGTAGTAGTAGTCATAGTAGTAGTAGTACTAGTAGTAGTAATAGTAGTAGTAGTAGTAGTAGTAGCAGTAGTCGTAGTAGGAGTAGGAGTAGGAGCAGGTAGTAGTAGCAGTAGTAGTAGTAGTAGTAGTAGTGGTAGTACTAGTCGTGGTAGTAGTAGTAGTAGTAGTAGTAGTAGTAGTAGTAGTAGTAGTAGTAGTAGTAGTAGTAGTAGTAGTAGTAGTAGTAGTGGAAGTAGTGGAAGTAGTGGAAGTAGTGGTGGTAGTGGTACTACTACTACTACTACTACTACTACTACTACTACCACTACTACTACTACTACTACTACTACTACTACTACTACTACTACTACTACTACTACTACTACGACTACGACGACGACGACGACGACTACTACTACTACTACTACTACTAGTACTAGTTTTTTATGGCATTGTAAATGCTGTTGTTTGTGCTGTTGCTGTTGTTGTTGCTGCTGTTGTTGTTGTGGTCGTTGTCGTCGTCGTTGTTGCTGATGTTGATAATGATTTTGTGGTTGTGGTTGCTGTTGATGGTGGTGGTGCTGGTGGGTGCCGGCATTGCTGTCATCGTCGTTGTTGTTGTTGTTGCTGCTGCTGTTGTGTGTGTGTGCTTTTGTTTTTGTGTTCGTTGTCGCGGCCGCTGTAATTATTCAGAGCATGTCTTTTACGGGCTCGTGCGCTGGGTTGTCCATATGCTCAAAAAACGCGGGCTCTCCTAGCAGTATGTCAGCTCTACAGGCCTGTGATTCTCTGTTTTTGGTGGAAGTATCATCAGAAGAGAAAGTTTGCAGGGAGCAGCATGAAGATGGAGGACCACAAGTCTAGCTTCCGGCGCGGATTGAGGATCCTACCCTCAACCCATTGTTCAATCCTGTAACAGTGTCTGTGCGAAAGGCCTCCATGAAGATACCCTTGTTGACGAAAAAACTCTTCAATGTTCACCAACAGTACCACTTGTCCATATCGGCAAAATGTAGTCCATCTGATAGAGGCTTCGGAATCGTCGGCACAGCTAAGTAAACCGTACCCTTATCTGGGGCCGATGATCGCGTGCCACTGTGCGCTGTGTCATGCACAATACGGGCAGGAGAGTCCTCCGAATGGTCAGAGGTCGGACCTGGAAGATCCTGGAAGATTGGGAGCAGGACTAATGCCGATTGCCGGCCTGCTGAACATATCAGTTCCAGAGGCATAGGTCCGTCATGCGCGGCGCAATCAACGCTTATTCCTGAATCAGGCAAACACGAAAACCTCGCGCACTTCGAGCCAAGTGACTTCACTCGCTCTGGCAGTGTCAAGGTGGACCTCCAGAGGAGCTGATATGCTTTCTCAAGGCCGCAGAGAATACAGCGTGTTTGGGCTTCAAGATGCCTGTAATGAAATTGCATGGTCAACTGAAGCCCATATGAGGTTCCGGCACCCTTGTGCTGAGTCAGTGACAAGAGCCGCTGTAGAACAAGAAGGCTTCAACGTCACGAGGGCCAGACTTGGCGATTGGTGCAGCTGCAGGGAAGAGGAAGAACCTCAGGTGTCGAATGGAAGGACTCCGGAACTCAGGGTTTTCTGGTTGGTGGCATCCGGGAAACTGCATGATGCGGTGCTGGGAGCGTCGGGTCTGGACCTACGCATATCATACATTCTGCACGCCACAGTCTTCCCGGGTGCCCGAAAAAAGCAAGAACGCATCTGTTCTCCCAACACCTGCTGACGACGAACGTGTCTGAAGGAAACGTGAATACTGAGGATCAACACATACGGAGCCAACGCGCGACAGATCACAAAAGGACAAGCACAGGTCAAGGACGCCAAGGGCAGGGACGGTCGCAGAGCCGCAAGGAGTCGCTGTATCGGCGCGGTGGAGGGTCTAATATAAGGCCTTAATAATTAAACTATAGCGTCTGGGGGCCCATTATTATATTATAGTCATAATAAGGAACCCCCAAAACAGTATAGGCAATTTTTAAGCCCCCTGTAAGAAACCCGAAACCCTATAGATCCCTTATAGATCCCTTAAAGAAGCCTTTAAGGGTACCTTTAGAGGTAGTATAGGCCAACCATGTGCCACTGGGTTTTTGCGTCGGCGCTTTTTGCCAAGCTGCGGCTCCTGAGGCTCAATGCAGGCAAGTGCTGCAGCGGCGCTGGGCCAGAAATCTAGGGTTTACGCTCTCGCAACTCGGACAAGCCAAACGAGGTTCTAGGGTTTAGGGTTTCGACGTTTAGGGTTTTCGACGCTCACACTCGCACAAGGCAGGCAAGGCTCCACGTTTAGGGTTTAGGGGTTTAGAGTTTGAGTTTAGGGGCTTAGGGTTTTTTGGCGGTTTCGGCGCTCACACTCGGACAATCCAGGCGAGGCATGTGGTTCGAGGTGTTTACGCTCTCGCAACTCGGACACAGCCAGACGAGGTTCTTGGCTCGCAACGTCGTACTAGAAAGGCTCATTCTTCGGTCTGTTAGCCCTAAACCCTTTTGAACGAGGTCTCTCTGAAGTGCCTCCCGATGAGCCGTAAGCCCTTTTTGAGCACGGACTTGGAGTGTATGCCGGCCCCAAACCGGTTAATTACAGTAAACTTCGTTATAACCCGCTAGTATGTGTCTGGGGGTAGCCATGGGCAAGTCAGGCTCCACAACGTCCAAATCAGGACTAATGGAAGCCAGAAATCCGCAGCAGCTGCTGCTGAAGCATCACCTTTTGCGGCCGATCTTTGCAGCCGCTTGCTCGCTTTGAACAAAGGCTACCAGTGTCTGGGCTGGAACTGGTTGAACCTGCCGGGCCCAAACCCTGAACCCTAAATGCCTGAGGTTGCGTTTTCTGTAGGACCGCCTCTGGCTCTCTGCTTGCTGCACTCTCAAAGCCTAGACCAAAGAGTAATCCAGGAATAAACAGGGTGCCCTTATTGGTTGAAGAGGGTTTATAAGGGAACCCGAACACTAAAAAAGGGAATAAGGGCCTACCCTGGGTCATTGAAGCAATTACTGTGCGGCGTTCAACCACCACCAGCCCCTCACTCACGACGATCTTCTCGCGCTCGCTGCACTTGCGAAACTGTGACGCAGTATTTGAGGACGTGTGCTCTGCGAGTAGTGCCCTGTGACGGAAACCCTCAAGCAAGCATGTTTTGGGACTTTTTAACGGTCAGTAACAAAGGCTCAATTGCTTATCCTAATTCCACAAGAGCCTGAACCATTACCCAGGTACCGAATACTTAGAGACCAACAGACCTTTCCTTGTGTCCAGGTTGTGTTCGACACGTGCTGCACCGAATATCGCAGCAGGAACATGTTCTCGTAAACAGGTTGGGTGGGGTTTGTACCCGGATTCCATTGCAGCAGATGCAGGTGCTTATCACTACTAGTCATTTGCACACAAAAGAAGTGAAAAACAAGGCGTAGAATGATGTGACATAGTATATCACGTCATGCCCAAATGTAGCAAAACATGACCTGACGTGACATGACATGACATGTCGTGGTATAAAACAAGATGACAGAATAGAACCGGACGAAAACTTGCAAAGGGCTGTGCCAGTGAGCCACGTCCGTGCACTACAAACTATTCTGCAAACCGATGCTCAGAAGAGACCTCGGCGCGCAAGAAGCCTGAGACATGGCTTGGAGCACATGTGGGATGCAGAAATTCGAGAGGCTCTCAGAACCTCAGCAAAAAGAACCTTTCATTTAGAACAAGGGCTCAAGTTTAAGCTACATCAGGAACCCTGATCAGTGGGATAGCAACAGTTTCTACATGTTGTTGCTGCACGCGCCCGGGTGGAGTTGAAAGCACCAGAAAGAAAGCTTCATACGAGTACCGGGTTGAACTGCTTAATGAACATGCAGCAGTCCTGCATGACGAGCTCCGTTTGCCAGCTCCAACATTACTGCTTGACACGAAATCCGCATGGGAGGACAAGTTCACAGGAGCGTGAGGGTCTAGGGGACGGTGTACGATACTGAAGATTAATTGTAGGACAATCGGCCTCATGGGGGTGTTGGTGTCAAGGTGGGAGTGTGGTACACACATGTCCCCCAGGTACTTGTACAAGTACAAGTGACAGGTGTGCGCTCTGCGGCATGAAGCTGGTCCGTTGACATCAGACGCTTCCCATGCTATCGGCAGGCTTTGACAAGTTCACAACAGATCCTCCTCGATGTGCTCTTACAGTCAGACTCAAGTAAAACACCTTGCAACCCCGCGCAACATCTCGCGGCCAGCAAGGAGCAAATAATTGTGGCTGGCACTGAATCGTAAAGTGGAAGTTTTCGAAAATTAGGGGTACTTTAAAATTTGGGGTCCTTATAAGGAGCCTACTATTTAGGGCACTTTATTCGGGTATTCTCGGAAACTCCCAAGTAGCAGGAGGAGCTTGGGCTCACACTCGGACAACGAGAAAATCACCCAACACCGATACGATTGGACTTTGCTCAGGGCTCCTGTGAATCCTCATTTTGCTGTGACAAGCAGCGCTGGACGCTTGAAGGCATTCTGTCGCAGAAATCTTGCCAAGACTCTGTACCTGAGGCAAACAAAACAAGCTACTTATGTGTAGTGCGTTTACTAGTAATACAATAAGGATTCTTTTTGTGCGTTGTAGCCGTCCACTTCAACTTGCACATACGGTTGATGATATAAATCCTGCATTACCCATAATGTGGCGGTCGGTTTAGTACTAGGGTACCCCCCCCCCCCCGACCAAAAAGTTGCGGTCGGTTTAGTGCGGAACCGGTAGCCCCGGACAGGGGTCAGGGGTCTGAGTGGCAGGGAATTGGGAGGTGCCGGGGTTTGGGGGCTGGCTTGGGTGCAGGGTCTGCGGTTCTGCGCGACTGCGCCGTCGGGGGTCGGGGGGGTCTGGGCCAGCGCCTGAAACCCTAAACCCTGAACCCTAAACCCTAACGAATCCTAAACTCCTAAACCCTATAACAAACCCTAAACCCTAAGCCCTAAACCCTTCCAAAGGGGGGTCGGTCCAGATTCGACCGAAAACTGAATTTTTTATGCAAACTTTAGTACTGGAGAGGCCTCTTTTGAGCTAGGGTCCAATCCCCCCCCCAATAATCAAGGTATACTAGAATAGTACAGTAGTAGTATAATAATAGTGCAGTAGTACAATAGTAATACAACAGTAGTACAGTGGTAGTACAATAGTAGTACAGTAGTAGTACAATAATAGTACAGTAGTACAATAGTAGCACAATAGTAGTACAGTAGTAGTACAGTAGTAGTACGATTATAGTACAGTAGTACAATAATAATACAGTAGTAGTACAGTAGTAGTACAATAATAGTGCAGTAGTACAATAGTAATACAACAGTAGTACAGTGGTAGTACAATAGTAGTACAGTAGTAGTACGATAATAGTACAGTAGTAGTACAATAGTAGTACAGTAGTAGTACAATAGTAGTACAGTAGTACACTAGTAGTACAGTAGTACTACCAAAGTAGTACAGTAGTAATACAGTAATAGTACAGAAATAGTACCAATAAGCAAAGCATAAAGCCAGTGAGCACATTCCCCAATAAGCAAAGCATAAAGCCAGCGCCTGAAACCCTAAACCCTGAACCCTAAACCTTAACAAACCCTAAACCCTAACGAATCCTAAACTCCTAAACCCTATAACAAACCCTAAACCCTAAGCCCTAAACCCTTCCAAAGGGGGGTCGGTCCAGATTGGACCCCAAACTGAATTTTTTATACAAACTTTAGTAATGGAGAGGCCTCTTTTGAGCTAGGGTCCAATCCCCGATTCGGCGGTTCACCCTAGCAGCCCCCCCCAATAAGCAAGGCATACAGTAGCAGTACAATAGTACAATAGTAGTACAGTAGTAGTACAGACTCCCATTCCTGACGCCCCAATAAGCGAAACAATTCTGCAAGAGATTTTGGGGCTTCAGGACCAGGGTTTTAGGGTTGGGTGGGGGTTTAGATCGTGGCTGCCTTAAGATTGACCATCAGCAAATAGCACAGCCCCGCCACCAAAAAATCCCCCCAGCCAAAAAAAAAGCATTAATTAGACCGGGTACCGGTCGGAATTAGCCCCCGAGCCGACGCATTAAAGGAGCCCATATTCCTAAACCGACCGGCACATTAATACGGAATGTATCACAATTCCCATCGTTTAGGGTCCTTAAGGTAATGCAGGATTTATATCATCAACCATATACTTGTGATTTGCTGCTAGTGTTCGGGCTGACGACATGCTCCTGGCTCTTCCGGGCGTCAGGAGCTGTGACCACATCGTGAACCAAAGCCCGGGAAGTCCTACTGCGCCTTGCTACGCACCTGGATTCAAGAGATGGAACATTCTGATCACTGGTTGAGCTCTGCACCATCATTCTCACAAGCCCCATACTCGAAAACGATACATGCAAGCTGCCTATGCGATGGCTCGTCGCCAAGACGCGGTCCTCAGCGAAGAAGCGCCGAGCGAAGTAGCCTTCTCAGAAATCAGGGCTTCTTAAGAATCGGTGGTACCTTACTTAAGGGTCCTCCTTGCCAAGATCTGACTAGTTAGGGTCAATGCCTGGGTCGCATGTTCAACTCTGATGCTCCCTTGAAGCACAAGCACAGGGAGCAGATTAAGGTAACAAGTTTGGGTACTCAGCTTGCCTTATGTACTTGCAGTCCTTTCTTGTCAACGCCCCCCTAGCTCTGACTAGTGACTAGTAAATGGATCGCAGCTCAATCTCCTAGATTCCTCACCCATGTGCTTCTGAATGATCCGTGTCTGTCACGGTCCGCCTCTCCAACGGTTCAGAGACCCAGAGACACTAGGTCCATTTCAGTAGTCCCCAAAAATATGTACAATGAGGGCTCTATATCAAGCGATACGTAGATTCAAGACCCAACACCCAAATCGATACCTAGTTACAAGATACACAAACCTAGGAGACCGTCAATCTCAAACTACCAGGGCTGGTTCCACGAGGGTACAACATCAGGTGTGTATGTTTTTGTTGCCCTTCCAAACTGAACCCACGCAATACAACATATAATCTAATTACTGTGACATGCTGTAATATGGTATAACCTAGTACCGTATAATATAACTCAACATATCATATTACAACAGATTAGGATCGCAACTATCGTGCAGGATAGGCAGTGTACTATACTGAACTTAGAACCCTGGCAAAAAATATAATTTTAGCTGTTTCTTAGGGATTGTAATAACCAAAAATTATTTCTAAGTACCCCAAAGTGTGGTTGAATTCCGCAATGTGGGGAAGCTACGAGGTTCTTGAACGGTCTCCAAGCGGCGGCAGTCATCGAGCAGAGTGTCCTTGTGCCGTGCTGGAGGGTTTATTAGGGTTTAGGGTCTAGGGTTTAGGGTAGATGCCGCAAAAGATCAATGCATTGACTTAGGGTTTGGTTTAGGATCCCAAAGGCTCCATGTACCTTTGCCTTTATAGTAGCTACTTAGGCCTTAAAGGGGTCCCTATATAGGTACTTTAAGGCCTAAGTATATACTATATGGGTACATGGAGCCTTAGGGGATGTAATTAGGGTACTTGGTTAGACGATATCTGTTACTGTCACGGGCAGGCACACACATGACATCAATAATCCGGGAAAAATGACTGCAGATTATAAGTCCGAAGCGCCCGTTCAATTCTACAGGGGGTCTTGCCAAAGAAAACCAAGACTCATGACCGTGGCGGAGGGCAAAGCTGCAGATGGGTCCGAAGCTTTCTTGCTGGAGCTGGCACCTCTCTACTCTGCGGCTTAAACCTACAGTCGCCAGTGCTTAGACATTGGAACGCTTACGGCTTGTTCGACCCTCTACTTCTGCGTCTAGAGGGCATGAGTCGGGTGGTGGAGGGAGTAGTGATGCAAGAGGTTTGCAAGAAGACACATCGCATGACTTCAGCTTTGGCGCTTCGAGGCTGTCAGTATGGGTACATAGACAATAGAAGGGTGCAGCAGTTTGGGCACAGGAGCTTCGAATGTTGCGGCCGTCTTGTTTAAGGACAGGGTGTGGCGAGTTGTGAGAAAGCGCTGTTGGTGTGACAAACCCTCCCAGCCTCAACTCCTACACCTTTCCCTAAACTCCCTAAACCCTGAACCCCAAAACCCTAAACCCCAAACCCCTAAACCCCCAAACCCTTAAACCCTTAAATCCTAAACCCTTAAACCCTAAACCTCCAAACTCCTAAACCCTAAACCCCCAAACCCACAAACCTCAAACCCTAAAACCCTAAACCCTAAAACCCTAAACCCTAAACCCTAAAACCCTAAACCCTAAAACCCTAAAACCCTAAAACTCCAGACCCTAAAACCCTAAAACCCTAAACCCTGGGCACATCAGGAGCACCGGCCGGTCACGGGGTTCTCACAAGAAACGGGGAGCCTTGAAACCTCGAGCCCAGGAGCAAGACAATCCAAAGCTCAGGCGACAGTTCCAAAGAGACTCCTATATCCCTTAATTAAGAAATATACCCTAAATTATAGTAGGATCCGAAATCGAATATATGAACTTAGTATGATTTGAGGTATATTCCTTAATCAAAAGATACGTAAGGGAGTCGCTGGGTCTCTCTTGCAACGGACACCGAGGAGCCGGAGGTGCATTGACAGCATTGGAATAAACGCCTTCGCAAGGGAAAGCGCTGAGACTTTTGTTGCTTCCCTAAGGCTCCATGTACCCATAGGCCTTAAAGTACCTATATAGGGACCCCTTTAAGGCCTAAGTAGCTACTATAAAGGTACATGGCGCCTTTGGGCTTCCTACTTCTCAAGGACGAAGTCGCATAGCAAGGTTAGACTAATTCGCTGGCTGGCATGCCACGGTTTAAGGGTTTAGGGGTTTAGGGTTTTGTATCCCCTGCATTTATTCGCCTCAAGCAGGCACTGCTCTTGACTCTGCTCCGCCCCTCTCGTACTTTGCACTATCTCGGAATCTCGGGAACCCTGAATTCCCAGACCAACTTCGCAGGTCTTCTGGCCTGCGCGCTGAAGCAAAAGGCAGCATCTGCCAACTCGACCAAAGTGGAGCAGTCACCCCTCAGTGCACGAGAACAGTTAACGGATTCAAGAGGGAAGCGAAGACAGAAAAGTGTAGCTGATACAGCATTCGCGGCACTATTGCCCGGAGGCTTGGTCAACATAGAAGGAATGATCATCGCGTAGTACTGCAAGTTCGGGCGGGTGCATGCAGTGCTTATACAGGTAGCAACCTACAATAAGCAAGTAAAGCCAACAACACTCAAACCAAAGCCTAGTCAACCGCAAATGCATGGGCAATGGTACGAGTAGCTGCAATAAAACGAACAACACCTGAGGTCTCAGAGTGATGCTGAGGGTTCAGCAAGCAGCACATCAAGAGTCCCATGCACGGCAGCTGCAGTAAGGCGCCCCTGTGCAATCAAGACACAGACCCAGGACTCCGGCAAAACTTCGAAGAAGGGTGTTAGGTAGTCTTTAGTCTTCAGAACCCGAGGTCAAAACATCCTTCCAATTCATTCAAACTTTGAATCAAGCCTGCAATGATGTCAGACCGCATAGAAACGTGATGCCTTCTGCTAGGTCGAGACAAAATCCAACACCAAAGCCGGGAGATTTGTTCATGCATGTAGCTACCCCCGGAAAACCCGAAAGTGAGGATGCCATGTAGAACACCTGGTGCCATCGAGCATCTCATAGATTTGCAGGCCCTCTGCGAAGCACCCGCAGTACAGCAGTGATGTAAAGTGTTTCCTGGGCACTGCTTGGCGGAGCACCGAAGGCACCGGGAGAACAATGCAACGCAAGCGTCTGCAACCCGAAAACATTGCGATACAACATGGACCACGCCGTTGATTGAAAAGCAGCCCAGCTGCATTGCGGCCTGGCTGTACGGCACCTCCTCCCGGACGATGTCACCTACATAACTGGGGTAGGCGCCATGCAATCATCAGCCCTACCACCAGCAAACATTAGGCATTGGGCCCTTGAGGCTCAGGGGAAGCATAACCTTCGGGCCCGTCGTCCGGCTTCTCAGTTTGTAAGTGCCCGCCAGTTTGTCGCCGCAAGCAGCTAACTTACCAGGCATGTGGGTGGATCCAGCAAAAAGCACGGCCCGGCAGACAGCCCTCGACACGATTGTTCCTGTTTGATGTTGTTCGACCAGGTATCTGCCACTTCCGCAGGCAGGACGAGCTTTCTATAATGAAGGCAACCCTGAGCACGGAAGAGTCAAGAAGGCTTGCCCAGCTGGCCGGCAGTGAGACAGACTTCCCCAAATTTCCGGCAGATTGATTCCAATTCAACCCCGGTCAGCAAAAGCAAAACAACCTGACCCTGGCCAGCTTTCTTCAGCTGGCCAGCACTTGCAGCGAAACGGCTCGGCCATTGAGATACCCTAGTTATACTATAATCGTAATAAGGAAACCACCCAAATATTCTAGGTAATTACCTTGGCCCCTATCTTATATGCTGCCAATATGCTCGAAAACAGACTCGAAAACCCCATGTATCAGCGCTGGCTCCCAGAAGAGTCATGTACACACCCGCCCCCACGGACCAATGCAAAGCCACGGCCAGCAACACCAGAATCGACATCTTCTCTCTTGGCCAAGATACCAGGAGAAGAACGCGCCTTGATTGAAGGAAGACTGGGACAAGCCTGCCAAAACGCTGGTGAAAAGAGTGCGTTCCGTTGTGGCTTTCAGCTTCTTCAGCGATAAACAGCTCAGCAGATTAATTTCTCGAGTAGGACGTTGCAGTGAGGTTGGGAGTTGGATGGCACGAACAACGATTCTGCAACCGCCTACTCCAAGCGTAGACTGACAAACTCGATGAGCTCCCAACCTCTGTAGATAGAACGTAAGTGGCCTCTCGCAGAACCGCCACATGGGCGCGGACGCTACCTGAAGCTGTCACCTGAGACGTATGCGCCAGAGTTGCAAGTCGATTCGAAAGCTTCCTTCGTAATTGGGAACCCAGAGACCTTCGTGGCGATTCGACGGCACCGGTGGCATTTTGGTTTAGGGGCGGGGCTTTGTCATGACACACAAAACGCCCCTGCCACATGCCGTCGACGATGTCGGTGTACTTGATGATCTCTTTCCAGATTATAAAGATCCTGGTATAAGGGGCTATATCCAGTTAATCCCCTTATGTTCTCTTCGAGAACTGGAGGAGAGGCTGCTAGCCGTGCATCAGGTGATCTTGCACAGCACCACCATAGGCAGCGCCACCCCAGGTCGCCACAAAGCCATTGCCAAGAATGGCAAGAAAAGCGCAGTTAGAGGCCTGGATTTGCTCCGCATTCTTCAGCTGATCCTGCACAGCACTGCTGTCACCACCAAAGTCAGCATCACCCCAGGTTACCACAGAACCATCGCCAAGGATGGCAGCAAAAGCACGGCAAGAGGATTGGATCTGCTGCACATTCTTTAGCTCGTCCTGCACACCGCTGCTGTCACCGCCGTAGTCAGCATCACCCCATGTCACGACGGATCCGTTGTCAAGAACTGCAGCAAAAGCGCGGCAAGTGGCTTGGATCTGGTGCACATTTTGCAGCTGATCCTGCACAGCAGAACTGTCACCACCGCAGGAAACATCACCCCAGGTCACAGCAGCTCCATTGTGAAGAAGTGCAGCGAAAGCAAAGCCACCAACACGGCTAGAGGCTTGGATGTGCTGCACAGTCTTGAGCTGATGCTGCACAGCACCACTGTCGCCACCATAACCAGCATAACCCCAGGTCACGACCGATCCGTCACGGAGGATTGCAGCGAAAGCGCCGCCAGATGCCTGGATCTGCTGCACGTTCGTCAGCTGGTCCTGCACGGCACTGCTGTCACCACCGCTTGCAGCGTCACCCCAGGTCACCACAGATCCATCGACAAGAATAGCAGCGAAAGAACCGCCGTCGAAAGTGAGACATGCTTGGATCTCTTGCACATTCTTCAGCCGATCCTGCACAGCACCACTGTGACCACCATAGCCAGCAGCGCCCCATGTCACGACGGAGCCATCCCCACGGATGGCAGCAAAAGCATACTCAGCGGATTGAATCTGCTGCACATTCTTTAGCTGATCTTGCACAGCACGACTGTCACCACCGTGGTGCGGTAAACCCCAGGTTACCACAGAACCATCGCCAAGAATGGCAGCAAAAGCGTTGCCAGCGGCTCGGATCTGCTGCACATTTTTCAGCTGATCCTGCACAGCACTACTGTCGCCGCCATAATCGCTTTCACCCCAGGTCACCACAGAACCATCGCCAAGAATGGCAGCAAAAGCAGAGCGAGAGGCTTGGATCTGCTGCACATTCTTAAGCTGATCCTGCACAGCACTACTGTCACCACTTTTGTCAGCACTACCCCAGGTCACGACGGAGCCATCGCCGAGAATGGCGGCAAAAGCGCTGTCGGTGGCACATGCCTGAACTTGGCTAAAGTGCAGCGTCAGTCTATCACCATTCTGCAACTTGGAATCCTTGATCAGTGCACATACATCTAGAGCTCTGCCAGATGGGTCCAGCAGTCGACTTCTTCCAACTCCGAGTGCAGCCTGCGCCCGACACTGCAATGTTTCCACCCGTTTATCCACGTCGGCCCTCAAAGAAGCCGTCTTCCCGCTGAGCAACCCGACTTCCACAGTGATCGACATGGTGCACGGGACATAATTAAAAGAGAAAGACGTGGGTTTATGGTTGCCGACCCTATTTATAGCTACAGAATCTTCCCCTAAGACTTTAAGAAGCCGATGCCTTCCTTCACGAGGGCCTTGTCTCAAAACCTCCCCGGCGCAAGCGCAAACGGCCCTGACCCTACACCACTCAAGCCTACAGCATCCTGCCTCGCAACAAGGCCTTTCTACACCAAAGATATTTGGAAAACCAAGATA
Source organism: Symbiodinium sp. CCMP2592 (assembly GCA_905221615.1). Classification (NCBI taxonomy): domain Eukaryota; class Dinophyceae; order Suessiales; family Symbiodiniaceae; genus Symbiodinium; species Symbiodinium sp. CCMP2592. Next base: position 228,934 of record CAJNDT010005068.1, read on the forward strand.
CCTTAAACAATTCAGTTGTGCCTTCTTTTAGGGTCATATCCCTGTTTTGCAGGAAGTTACATTGGTTACTCTATGTAGCTCACATTTACATCCGATCCTCTACACCCTCGCTTTGGGGATCGAAGCCCTGGACCAGTCCCCAGGTTGGATGCAGTAATAGTTGGATAATATCCATAATATATATATATATATATATATTATGAATATATATATATATATAGATAGATAGATATATCAGGACCTTAAAAGTAGCCCTTTTATAGACTCTTAGCAAGAGCCTGCTTCTTGGTAAGGCTCCTTAGAGGCTGAAGGGGAGATTCAGGGTCCTGGCGAACACAAAACGACTGAAGGCCATAGCAAACGGTTTAGGGTTTAGAGTTTAGGGTTTTTAGGGTTTAGGGTTTAGGGTTTAGGGTTTTTAGGGTTTAGGGTTTAGGGTTTAGGGTTTGGGGTTTTGAGGGTTTAGGGTGTTTAGGGTTTAGGGTTTAGGGTTTAGGGTTTAGAGTTTAGAGTTTAGGGTTTTTTGACACTCACTCTCGGACAAGCCTGGCAAGGTCTGCAGAAGTAGGTTCGACGACTATAGGGTTTAGGGTTTAGAGTTTAGGGTTTACTTGCTGGATCAACACTAACCTGGAGCCGTCAAAGGCAGGAGCCCGTCGGCATCCCACGAAACTGCAAAGCCCGAGCCTCAAAGTTTGAGGAGTGCTTCCTTTTGGAGTTTCGAGGCTTTGGAACGAGTTCGGGTCGCTATATTAACATGAACACTGAACTTCCAAACTACTTGTGGTGGGGAGGGGGTGGCCTCCGCCGCTGGCCCTTTTCCCACATCCTACTAGGCCGAATGGGATATGCTGATTCACAGGCGAGTTGAAAACGTGAAAGATTTGGATCGCCGAAGCCAAATGTGAGTCTGTAATCCTTAACAGCCTTAACATCTGCGGGAGAAGATATGGTCAGAAGAAGAGAAGATCCAGTTGGAGTGTTGTGCACGAAGAACCCCAGCCCCCGAAGAGCCACAATCAAAGGGTTTCGACTGGCACACTCGCTCCAGCAGGAGCGGGTTCAGG